>JAKTWK010000032.1:0-55649 GCA_030561035.1 Wickerhamiella bombiphila
GTAGAGTAGCCTTGTTGTTACGATCCACTGAGATTAAGCCTGAGTTGTCCGATTTGTGCTTTCACGCACACTAGTTCTAGGACGGCGGGTGCCATCCTAATTCTAGTGTATTTATTTTGGGTTGGAGTCTACATTTTCAGTGAATGGTGCTGAGTCGTTTCGGTTCAAGGTGTATAGACATGGCTTTGGATGCGCTGTCATATGATTTGTTTCAGATATTATGCGAACTGTGATATATCAGTAAAAAAAACTCGAGTGTTGACTTAGGTGGACTAGGTGGGTTGTTCGCCCTGCATCGTCGTATATGTGGTGATCCTGAATCGGATTGCAGGTCCTTGTGTTTTGTAAAACCAGTTTTCTGTTTCGACGCTCTCCCCGTCCTATGTTGACGTGTGAGTTAAGGTAAGATTAAATTTGGCTTGCCCGCGTTCGTCTACTTCTTCAAAAAAGCATTTTCTATTCTGATTTGATTTTAGTATAATGTAGTTCATCTTGTATGTATTATGTTTTAGAAAAGTTTAGGATCCTAGCGGGAACAGTATAGAAATCCCAAGGAGGTAGCAGTACTCAGATCTCGGATCTCAGAGTACTACTATATTACTCTGCTAATGTATTTATTGACCACATATAAATCATAAGTTGACACTATCGTCACCGAACACATGGCTATCCATTGTTTCTTGAGACAGCACATAGTGCTTATTATTTACACATATGTGCACGTAGATAAACAGCTTGCTAGGGAGCGCCAGAAGACTGAAACATGAGTCTCCTTAAATGTCTTGACCCTCGAACTTGACCAGCTTGGCAGTGCCCTCACTCCAGCTCACATGACGGAGTACCATTGCCTCAATAGACTCAAGAACATCTGTAATCGTGCCTCGCTTCTGCTCAGTGGTGTCACGTTCACGAATGGTAACGGTAGAATCCTGAATGGTCTGGAAGTCGACGGTGACACCAAATGGCGTACCCACCTCATCGTTACGGGAGTAACGTTTACCAATCGAAGCACCAGAATCATCGACCTTGACACTAATGCCTTTACTGCGCAGCTCGCGGGTCAAACGGTGCACGAAAGGTGAAAATGCCTCTTGACCTGAAAGCGGCACAACTAGCACTTTGGTAGGCGCGATAGCGGGCTTGAATGATAGCACAGCCCGCGCAGAGTCCTCAGGTCGAGTCCAATATGAGTGCTCTAGCAACGAATACAGAACACGACCGATACCGAATGAAGGTTCAATCACATTTGGAGTGTACTCACGAACATTAATAGTAGAAGTCCGCTTCTCAACAGTAACAAGTGAGGCATCAAGTTCACCATGTACCCCCTCGTAGCCGAACTGCACAGGCTTACCAGTGGCCAGAGCAGCAGCCAACTCTTCACGCTCACATTGTGTCCGGGTAACCAAATATTCCTCAACCTTGGAAGCATCCTTACGGAACCGGGGGCCAAACTTTTTCTTGTCAATATCGACTTCCCACTGCTCCACAACCTGAGGCTCCGGGAGGGGTTCGCGAACTACCAACTTTTCTTTAGTACGCGCGGAGTGCACACTCAGGTCATATGCCGACCGGTCTGCACAACCTACGCACTCGACCCACCCGTAGCTGCTCTGAAGCTCACAGTCCCAGCAGTCCGACGCGTAGTGGGCCATCTCATTCTGAAGGTGCTGACGGAAACGCATCCGTTTAGGGTCAACACCAATCTTTTGCATAAACAAAGCAATTCTACCAATAAAGTACCCAAGTGTCTCATTGTCAATCATGCCCGTCTTCACAGCCTCACCAATGGTAATGCAAGTGGTCTCTGAAGAGCCAGCCAATTGTGTGGCACATGGAAGCGCATCAATCTCGAGCGCAGCCACCTCAGGGAATCGAGGGTGTTCTTTCTTGGCGGGGTCGACGAAGTGTTCGATCTCAGCCATCAAGAACTCACGAACACGAAGAAGGCCAGCACGCGGAGAAATTTCATTGCGGAAACTCTTGCCAATACTGGCCGACGCAAAAGGCATGCGTCCATTGTTGTAGTCCAGCAGTTTGGCGAAGTTGAGGAACTGGCCCTGGGCTGTCTCCGGTCGTAAGTAACCCTTCATGGAGCCTGAAGGACCAATCTGAGTCTCAAACATTAAGTTGAACTCAATAGGTTCTGCCAACTCATTGCCAGTGGCAGGATTGGTGATATTGTATTTCTTGATCAATGCACCAAGCTCTTCGCCCGAGTAGCCATCAATTTGCGCAAGCACACTCTCATATTCAGAGACGAGGCTATCATCAAGTTTCTCAACCTTGATGTCCTTGACCTTCTTCTTGCGCTTCTTCTTCTGCTCGTCTTCATCTTCTAGCGATAGACTAGCAATGCCGCGGGCCTCTTTGTTACCCTTAAGACGAGCCTCCAGAACCTCTTCAACTAGATGATCCGCTCTGAAAATCTCACCTGTTTTCATATCACGGGACATCCAGTCGGTGAACTTTTCAACGTGGCCACTAGTCTTCAGGACTTCAGCAGGTGTCAAAGCCGTGCAGTCAACTTCCTGCATGTCCTCTTCGAGTACGAAATGCTTCTTCCAGAGGTCAATAATATTGGCCTGAAGCGCACAGCCCGCAGGACCATAGTCGTAGAGGCCTGACACGCCACCATATATCTCAAAGCTGGGAGTGTAAAAGAAGCGCCTGCGCAGCATGACATCGAACTCATCACGACTAAACGCTTGCTCCGCGGGTTTCGAACTCATTATTTGCAGTGATTTCTTTGCAGTACTACTGGCAAAACGACGGAAAAGTCGCAGACACCGAATCGCGGAAGAATAAATGTCAGTGACAAAGCATTTTTACAAGAGTGCATGAATCATATTTAGGTCACGTGCCTAATCATGGGGAAGAAGACCTCGAAAAGGAGACCTCTTATGAATTGAGTAAACGAATATAGAGGGCGGAAAAATAAATCAGATCCTATATTTATCGATGTGCTAGTGCAGGGGGATCCCCGCATCAAAGTTCAGAAGACTTCGAATATGATAATCAATCGCTTCTGTCTATAATTCTTTGATAAAATGCTTGAGGTTCCCACAATGCCAGATGGATCCAAAAGTATGCCTTCCAACCACCGCGGAGTGGGCAAATAAATTTAGCTAATAAGAACCTGAACCTAAAAACGAGATCTCATAACTAACTGGCTCAGTACCAGCAATTTACGTCTTTTCGAGTATTCTGTGTTCTCTCATGCCCGCCCGATTAGGCAATATATAATGGCGGGCTAATAGTGGTCAAATTGTTACTGCGTTGACACCCCAAGTTCGAGAGGAAAAACTAAAACACGTGTTAATTTTTAAAGCTATTGTCATATGATATTTATGTTACAATTTCGATAGTTCTCATGTAAAGTGGTTTAAGTAACGTTCGAGATTCAATAGTATTTGGTTCCAGCAAGCTCGTGGGAGTGTACCACGTACCCTTGCCTTTGTGATGTTATTCCAGATGCCAGCAACATTGGCAGCATATCCGTAATGTAAGTCCAATTGTGTGATCTCAGAATCATGATCACGTACGAACACGGTTAACAATCCTAGGAAGTGCGGTAATCTAGCACACACCAGCCTTGTAGGATGTCGGCATGTGTTAACTAGCATCTTGAGTTGATCTAGATATTTGAGCAATCTCTGCAAATCCACGACCGTTACTGCTGTACCTGAGTAGCCGCTTCTGCGGGCATCAACCTTGGCATCATGTAAGATTAGTAGTAGTTGTTTTAATGTGACAATACCAACCTTGTTACAACAATTTCCCCTGAGCATCATATCTTGATTTGTACACTGAACTATACTCTGCAAACTGCTGTCCTTCAGACGGTCCCCCGACATTAGCTGGTGCATTTTGTGGAGATTATACACCTGGTGAAGTGAAATACCAGACAGAAAGGCAATATCAGCACCTTTTCGAGTATTTAATGGTAGTTTGAGACAAGAGGCCTTATCAGAGATCAGTATGTCGATATCACCTGCGATTCCTCCTACACTCTCCTTGTAGCTTTTCAACAACCCATACAATGCTTGATACACGTAAGGAGCGGGAACATTGGTCGATGAAGACATATCTATCATATCCTTCATTGCAAAAGCATTCCTAAAGGTCATACTGGCGGAATGACGATTCGAGCCCCCTTTTCTGTTTATGCCAACGCATCTTGTCACCCTCATTAGCCCGGACCCAACATATTTCAACGGAAGACGATGCACCTTCAATGAGGGCAAGAAGAATTTCATTGCTGGAAATGATATTTTTTGACTGTTCGCCTCTGTTAAAAGTAGTTCGTTAAGCTATCGGCCATCTGTCAAGGGCAGGGGTCATGCAGACTGTACTGTATTGGCGACAGGTAAGTATTCAGATCATACAACTCATTGATGATGATTCTATTCATATAGTTGGAAAGTAACATCACCGCAATTAACCCATATTGCCCCAGGACAGAACGATAGCGCCCAATCTTCGAAAAGCATCATCTCGACGGTCGACGCCCGCCCATCTGGCACATGCACGCACCCAAATTGGGTAGTGTATATGTCCATATATTCGTTACACTTGAACACGATTGACCATACCTTGCTTGATATGACGTTAATATGAGACAATTATAGGCACCTGCGACTAAAGTAAAATTTTTAGAGGCATTCTACAACAAGCGAACCGCAAACACTCCCTTTTGACGCCACTGCGCGAAGCGCACTCTACTTAATAACAACTTTACGCACTGCTATCCGAAGTTATGGCTTATACATACTAGCTGCTACTCAAAATCAGTAACTGTTGGATAGGAAACACTCGCTCCCATAAAGGCCTATTTTTGGTTTCTTCTTGGTAAGGTGTCATCAAAATATCAATTCTTGAATCATCCCCTGTATAGTTGATGCACACGCGTAAAATATGGCCAGCATCACCGAGCTCCGTATCCAAGGTATCCGTGCCTTTGACGACCTAGATTGGCAAGTATTGAGGTTCTACACACCATTAACACTAATAGCTGGACCGAATGGTGTGGGAAAGACCACAGTTATTGAATGTTTGCGATATGCGACTACAGGAGTCCTCCCACCAAATTCCAAAGGAGGTGCGTTCGTCCATGATCCTCGTATGAGTGGCCGTACCGAAGTTAGGGCTCAAATTAAATTGCAGTTCAGGGCTGTGCAAGGTGTGGATGCAGCAGTGACTCGAAGTATGAAAGCAAATGTTACAAAAGCTGGTATTACCTTCAAGTCCCTAGATGCCCAGTTCCACCTCGAGGGAGGTCGCGAACAACGACGGAGCGCAAACTCACGCGTCAACGACTTAGACTTGTATGTGCCGCAGATGATGGGTGTATCGTCATCTATTCTCAATTACGTTGTGTTTTGTCACCAGGAAGACTCCCTGTGGCCGTTAGCTGAAGCTTCCGTCGTCAAAAAGCGGTTTGATGAGATCTTTGAAGCGACTAAATACACTAAAGCGCTTGAAAATCTGAAGATTCTCCGCAAGAATTATGGGAATGATATCCGTGTAGAACAGAAATCGATTGAGCACCTAACCCAGGACAGGGAGAGAGCAGGCGTCAAGAAATCACAACTTGCAGCGCTAGACTCTCGAATTGATGAGTACGTGCAAAATTGCAAAATACTACGTTCTCAGGTTCAAGTGAGAACAACTGAACTCGCGCGGTTATTTGAAATGAGCCAACAGTTTCAGCAGGTGTATTGGCAGCTACAGCAATTGGAGGACCGTAAAAGACGACTCGAGCAAAGCCATGACTTACTTGTTTCCGAGTGCGATGAACTTACAGATGATGATGATGCAAGTCTTCAAGCCCAATTGACATCAATGAATGAGCGGGAACAAAAAGTCAGTGAGGACATTGAAGCAATAATAACCCACATCAACCAGACCCTGTCCGCGATTGAAGTTGAGAGAGAGGCATTGGCATCATTGTCAAACCGTCGAGGGCGGATCGAAGCTGATATTGAGCAACGGGAAACGAGAGCTGAGGCTCTCAAAGGATTGTGCGGACCTGAGGATCCTGAAAATTACCGTCACAAACTACAAGCACGGCTCGAGCAAGCTTCTCGGAATCATGAGTCCACGGAATTGGCAAATCGAAACCGCGAGAGCCAGCTACAGCTTCGTGTTAGTGAGGCGAACGCGCGAAGTCTGCAATTACGCCAGGCCATAGCAGACAAGTCTGCATCAGCTAGAGGTCTTGAGTCTCGCATTTCATCTTTGGAACTAGCAATATCCAGTACTTCAGGAACTACAAGTAAAAGATACCTCGATGCCAAATTGGCAGAGGCACACGAAGAACTCGAGGCAGTGAAATCTCATGGGGACGAAATGCAGGCTGCAGAGAGGAGTGTAAAGGATGCACAGGAGCGACTTCGGAAAGCTGAGAGTGCTGCTGAACGCGCACAATTAGACATGCAGCGTGCTACTACCATCCAAAGTGAACTAGCCGAACTTTCTGTGGTGACTGATGTGCTGCGAGAAAAGAAATGTAGAGTCGAAGACATGTCTTTGGGGTTGCAAGAGCGTCTGAGTAAATTTAAAATGAACTTGGGCATCTCATTGGAAACCGAATTTGGAATCACCCAGCGAACAGTTGACGATGCAGTTGTTCAGGCACAGGGTGATGTTCGTGGCAGCGAGGCTTCTCTTGCAGCACTTGAGAATGATCTCTCTGAAATATCAGCAGAGATTGAGTCCACACGACTATCAATGATACAGCGAGAACAAGCATTTGTGAATACCCATTCCTTTTATCCTCCTGAATACGATACTAAGGTGGAAACTGCTGAGGAGGATGTAGAAGTAGCCACGCAGAACTTGGAACAGTCAAGCTTCACCTCCAAATTCTATGAAGCAGCATTGAATTTGGCTAATGACCATAGTAATCCCCGTTGTCTTCTGTGTGACCATCACAAAACGCCCACAGAGGCCCAAGCATTTATTGTTCTGCTTAATACCAAAATAGGCGCCTTATCATTTTCACCAGAACAGGCCCAACAGGAGCTGAACATTGCTAAAGACCAACTAGATACTCTACGCAAGGCCCGAGCAGAGGTAACAGCACTGGGAAATCTCGCGGACTTGGTCACTTCGTTAGAAGCTAAGAAGCACGCGCTTCAGACCCGGGTGAATACTGAAGCAAACAAACTGAAGCAGTTACAAAGTATTAATGAAAATGCAGCGTCCACTGCAGCTATGGTTGATACGCTGCGGCCAGAGATATCTGAATTTTTACGTCTTAACAAAGATATTTCTGAACTCGAATCTAAGATACGATACCTAATGCCTAAGGAATCTCAAGGCGAGTCTTTCGAAAGTGCACAGCAGGTCCAGGAACGACTGACCAGACTTGTGCAGGAGGAAAAGCATGCTCGTAAAGGTTTAGATGCCACGAAAGAATATCTAAGTGGTATCAAGTATCGGGCTACCCAGATTGAACGGCGTATCGATTCATATCTGCTGCAGGCAAAGGAAACTGAATTACAAGAACAGAAACGCCGGCAACAGGAGCAACTACTGCAGGAGTTACGGACACAGTATCAATCCCTTGAACAAGCGTTGCATGATATGAATTTGGCATTACCTGAGGCAGAGGATGAGACAAAGAATGCTCAAATACAGCTTCGCTCTGCAAAATCTGCTGCTGCCACTGAAGAATCGAAACTAGCTGCTATCAAAAATGAAATTCTTAGCGAAAAGCGCCAGATTGATGACGCACTGGAGTGGCTGCGACAGTTTGATGAGCGGTTCCAGGGCATAGACCCGCTGGCAGAAGTTGATGCCCGCGTTAATGATCACCGTCGCAATCTGTCAATACTGCAAACTGATCTGGACAAGTTAGGCAGTGAGCGCCAGCATCTGGAGCGCATGCAAGCTGATTTTGGACGTCATCGTCGTCAAGTTCATGATAGTCTACAACTAAGAAAATTACGGGAGGAAATGAGAGAGCTTGATGCTCAAATTAGTATTTTGCAGGAGCAGAATGCCGAAGGCCAAAAACATGACTACGAACGAGAAACCACAAAGCTACAAGATGAGCTCGCGGGTGTTTCAAGTGACCACTCTACGAAACTCGGTGAAGTTAAGCAGATGCGCGAGCAACAAGTGCTTCTGCGAAATGAGTTGGCTACCACGTATCATAATACTGAGATTGAATATACCAAGACAGATGCCCATCTTCAGACTACCAGAGATTCGGTTGATGACCTGGGATCGATCGAAAAAGTACTAGACAGTGCTATCATGAAGTATCACCAAGTCAAAATGGGCGAGATTAATAGCGTCCTCGATGAACTATGGAAACGCACATACATGGGGACTGATATCGATACAATCCGAATCAAATCAGAAGCTTCAGGGGCAGGTGCCTCGCGTGCAACTTATAATTATCGGGTGGTAATGGTAAAACAGGATACTGAGCTTGACATGCGAGGTCGCTGCTCTGCAGGTCAAAAAGTACTTGCCTGTCTGATCATTCGGTTGGCATTATCTGAATGTTTTGGGGTAAGTTGTGGGCTAATTGTGTTAGATGAGCCTACTACCAATTTGGATCATGAGAATGGCGAAGCACTTGCCCGGTCACTTGGTGATATCATTAACCTACGCAAACAGCAGCGCAATTTTCAGCTTATTGTGATTACTCACGATGAGCGTTTTCTAGCTATGATGGGCCCAGAGCAATATTGTTCGCATTATTATCGGGTATCTCGTGATAGCCGACAGCTCACTCAGATCACTAGGGAACCAATAGCGAGACTAATGTAGCAAGACTAGATATTTGACCCATTGCACGACACGTCTATTCCCGTGTATTTTATTTCAGATTGATATATATTTACTTTTCAAACTGAATGTGCTAGTTGTAACACTACTACTCTTGTGCCCCCATCAAGCTGACACCGCAGCCAAAGCATCAGACACCTGCTGGCGGTAGAGCCGTTGACGATCAGCCATATCTAGGAAAATCTTATATTTGGCCTCAAGTAGGGCCTTAACAGACAGGTTTTCGACAGGCTGAACAACATGGCCTGGATGAGAGTAGTCGCTCATAACATCCCAAAGCGACTTTTCGGGATGAGCAGCACGTGCCGCCAACATTGCGGTGCCCAGAACTACTGCGCTATCAATATAGCGTGGGATGACCAGTGGCTTACCGGTACAAGTAGCCATAAGTTCAGTCAAAACTGTGTTACGGCACTGACCACCGCTGAGGTAGATCACGCGAACATGGTGGCCTGAATCATTCATACGGTCAATGATCTGGCGGGTCTGTTGGCAAATAAACTCTACCATCGCAAGATACTGGAGTACTAAATCATCGAGTGATGAATCCATGCTGAGTCCTACAACAGCCCCCCGCATAGCTGGGTCTGCAATAGGACTTCTATTACCGTACAAATCACCATACCAGAACAAGTTCTTCGCCAAGTGATAAATAGAAGGTTCACCACGTTCTTTGCGTAGTTCCTCGAGTCTACGGTTGAGCCAGTCAAATGTGCGGCCCTCCGAAACCTTGAAAAGTTCATCCTTGGCAGGGTGGGTGGCTAGAAGATGCCGCAGTAACTCACCAGTAGTACTCTGACCTCCTTCCGCACACCACATTCCGGGCATCAGTGCATCACGATACGGACCCCAAACACCTGGAACAAACACCGGCTCTTCTGACTGAACAATGTGACATGTTGAGGTACCAGCAACAGCGGCAAGACGCGATTCAACAGCAACATCAGGAAGCTCGGTAGTAGTTTTTGCAGCCACAGTTCCAATCCATCCACTGTAAGCATCAATAACTGGAGAGCCAACAACAGTGGCGGGGGTGAGGCCCAAATCACGAGCAGCCTCGGGTGTCAAGCGGCCTACGGGCTCACCAGCACTGTGGTAGATCCCATTGGCTCCGGAGACTCCACCCATTCGCTTGAAGTCATCATCAATAATATCGTCAAGACCAACCTGACGGAAGAAGTCAGCGCTCCAACCGGTGGTTGATCCATCCACCCCTTGGGGAACATAACCTTGCTTGCAGGTAACTGAACAGAAACTACGAGCATCGATCCCAGTGGATTGGTAGCATAACCAATCAGGAAGATCATAAAAGTGGGTACCCTTCCATAGGTGAGCTGGCATATGCTGCTTGAGCCACATCATCTTGGGCACTTCCATTTCAATCGACATCTGACCACCGACGAACTTCAGCAGAGGGTGCTGGGTTTCCTTAACACGACGCGTCTCCTTTGGTGCACGGTGATCCATCCACAGAATCACATCTTGTTCAGCATTGTCAAAGTCGGGGCCCACGGGTACGTGCTTGCCTTCCGAGTCTAACACCACCAAGGAGCAGGTCGCATCATAAGCAATGCCCAGAATATCTTCAGGACGGGCTCCAGCCTCAGCAATGACTCCACGGGTGCACTTACAGACGGCCTTCCAGATGTCACTTGATGACTGGTTGATATGCTCTGGCTTTGGTTCCCATTTCTGAATATCCTGCGAGCATACAGCAAGGATCTCACCAGTCTCATCCATCAGACAAGCTCTAGCAGATCCAGTACCGACATCGATTCCAATATACATGACAGTACGATTGATTGCTGGGTTGCTTTCAACAGTTGTGTTTTAGGACAGATTGATTACCCCACATAGATGTAACCTTTGATATGTCCCACATCCGCAATTGCACTATGCGTAAGGGCTGTAATCGAAGGTTCGATGGCGGTTGCCTTTACTGCCAATGATAGTGTGTTAATGCGATACGATGATGGTTCCGAAATATTACAGGCACTTCTTAAAAACGGCAGAGATGCATATCAGACCAATACCGATAACCTTACTCCTACAGATCGCATGACACTGGTCAAGTTCGTGCGGCAGCCCCACCGCAGTGGTGATGACGACGAGGCCATAACATATGTGAATGCTATTGCAACGGTCGAGAATGATATACTCAAATTAGCACTTTCTACAGTATTTGTGAATGGTCTTCGGTCCAAACCCACAGTAATAATACTGCATCGCATGGCGCAGGCGCCATCATGGTTTGATTGGGCCAGTGAGCAAGCAGCGCAATCTGCAGTCCTCCGTAAGGACAATGAAGGCTTGACCTCGAAACTAGTAGAGAGCCGGAAATACATGGGAGAAATGATCCAGGCAAAAGAAGCCCAGCAGAATGAATTGTTGCAGCGGGTATGTGCCCTTCTTGAAGGCCGCGGCCAGCTTCATGTTCCTACCGAGATCCATACACCAATTAGAAGTGAAATTATGACAGATGGTCCTGTTTCTGATGTCTATATCAAGGCCGAGGAAGTTGCGAGATCTCAAAATACTGTTGGAGCTATATCTGCGTCGATGCCAGGAAACCAGGATGGTGGCGAAGCCAGTTCTAATGAAGGTGCCCAAGGTGCTTCTGGGCAATTTAGGATAGGTCCCTCGGAGCCTATTGAAGATAAACAGCAGATGAACTCGTTGAATTCAGATGGAAACCTTCCAAACCGGGGCGTAGTCGAGAATGTAATGGACGCGTCGCAACCACATGATAATGACGCACAAACTACAGAAGATGAGTAGACTTGAGCCGTTGCTCTGCGCTTAAGTTATTAGAGTTTGCATCTTACATCTGTCAATATTTATACGCCACCCCCCCTCCCCATCTGCCGGTCCCACTGGAGGTCCCACAATGTGCAAAGTGGGGCCATATTACTCGAGCACAACCCTGACTCGACACGAAGAGCAGTCGGATCTAAAGTAGTTTCTCGATCGGTAGAGGTATTTGTATTTTAGAACTATTTCCTCTCACGCATCCTGGGCATATATGCACCTCAAGACGTGAGACACATGCACAAACATCATCGGTCATTGAAGTTGCATATTTGGAAGTCATCCTTGCCTTTCCTGATGCTACCATTGTTAATATTATCGGCAAACAAACAGAAACACTGCGGGCTCGACTGAACGTCGACTGAGGACTGTGATAAAGTTTGATTGCTATAATTGACAAAACAATACAACTGTGTCTTCGGGTCATTTTGCTCTCCCAGGATCAAGTCTGAACCTTTCGCACCTCGGCAGTCTTTTCTGGACTACAACACCTCGGATCGGGAATTTAACTTTCATTTCCAGTGTTGATACCACGGTCAAAAACTGATGTCTAGTGCTGGAGCTTCCTCACCAGTATCCGATCAACGGGTTAAAGCTCTACCGCACAGGTTGGCTCCTTCATATCCAGGGGCAATGGTTTCGTCTGGTGGTGACATGTCAGAGCCAGTCGAAGTGTGGCGAGCTCTTATCATCAAAGGAATCCCAACTAATACCTCAGTGTCTGAAGTCCTAGATATCGTCCAGGCTGCAATCGTAGAACATATTCGCTATGTACCGCAACGGGGAGCCGCTGTTATTAGCTTTCTGGACCAAGTCTCTGCGATGCTGTTTTTTGGAGACTTTATGCTGAACCCTCCCACCATTCGGGGTTACCCCATTTCTATTAGCTGGGGTAGAGCTCCGTTGCCCTCGCTAGAAGTAGTTGAAGCAGTGGCGGCTGAAAATGCATGCCGGAACGTGTACCTCGGGATGCTCCCTTCCGATATTACCGAGAAAGAAATCATTCAAGACCTGGGGGTTTATGGTCAAATTGAACAAGTGCGGCTATTGTCGGAGTTTGACATAGGATTCGTGCATTTTCTGTCTATTTCCTCTGCTATAGCTGCTGTGCAGGGGCTGAAGCGGAACCCAAAGTGGTCAGAACGCAAGATTTCCTATGGTCGGGACCGCTGTTTCAATCTCACCAAACTCCGTAAACAAGCGGCACTAACGTTTCTCGGTAAGGCACCTAATGATACGCCCGCTCTTCAAGAGTTCAGCACCCAGGAAATAATTGGGGCATTGAGTTGTCAAGTGACAGCAGCTATATCGTTGGCATTTGTGACTGGAGGTGCTGAAAATATTGGCAATCGCTGTATATATATTGGCAATATCCATCCTGATGCTGAGATCCATGAGATCTGCAACACCACTAGGGGCGGTCTAGTGGAGAATATCCGATATTTACCTGAGCGCCATATCTGCTTTATACGATTTGCAGAACCTACAGCGGCAGCAAACTTTTACGCCATGTGGAACTTGCACCGTCTTTATATCCACAACCGGTGCGTGAAAGTGAGCTGGGGGAAGCCATCAGGTCCCTTGTCGCCAGAACTTGCTGAAGCCATTGCCAACGGCACGACTAGGAACGTTTCAATTTCAGAGCTCCCGTCACGTCTTAGCATTGAGCAGGTACGTGAAGACTTCTCCCAGTTCGGTTGTGTTGAGCAGGTCAATGAATTGGCAGATCGCAACTGTGCGTTCCTGAGCTTTACCGACTTGCATTCTGCCATTGAGGCCGTGGCTTGGGCAAAGACTGCACCACGATATATCAGAACTAGGATTAGGTTCGGTAAGGATCGTTGTGCCAACCAGCCCCGATTGCTCCAGAACTTATCAGCTAACGGGGAGCGACCTCCCTCGGCCCTCCTTCAATTTCTCCAGGTCCGTACACAGGCTATAGCTACCGCAGCCGCAGCACACCAATTTGCGCAGCAGCAGCCCCCTCACCTCTTCACGAACCACCTCTATGGCTCAGCGAGATCTTCGACGGTTCCGGCATCCAGTGTGAATCACGGTTCTCTACCTTTCCAGTCACCACAAAGAACTATGGAAGACTCTGATAGTGAGACGTCTTATGAAACAGAGTCATCCGATACTGAGGAACTTCTCAATTGCGGACCTAATGAAAGGGCCACCGCTGCTTTTACGGAGAGTTCTGCAGGATCTCTTGTTTCTGCACTTGACGCTGTTTCTCTAGGTGTATCTAAGGACTGAGGTGTTGAAAATTCAATTGTAAATTTATAGGAATACTGGAGTGAGATAAACCCCAAAGCTATATATAAATGCTTCAAAGATCAACCGATAGATAGAATTCCTCACACAACTAGCACTTTGATCATCAGTGTAAGGGACGAAGCACGCAGCTATCCAAATAAATACTATCGTCAAAATGTCGTCAATATCGGGGTGATGGGCTTTCTGACTGCCTTCGCGGTGATATGCGTTCTGTCAAGGGTGATGAGGGCATGCTTTCGTCCTGATCATCTACCTCCTCTGGAATCAGCAATGGCCATATCGGCAATTTAGAGGGGCTTATCTTCACAGGAATGTTTTCCGCATTTGCTGCCGCCGCTAATGGTCGTCGAGACGGGAATCCTGGAGGGGTTGCGGGAGGGGTGCCTAAGGGGGTATGAGGTCCACGTGGCAATCGGTCTGCAGTGGATCTTGGGCTCAACTCTTTGAGAGGCGATCTCTGTGGTTGCGGGTGGTTACCATGCGGACTATCAGGGTCTCTGTATATAGTGAAATTGACCATTGTCCTTGTACACAACCAAACGGATTGTAAACTCGCGTCGCGACGGTGACAAATTGGATATATGCATATCCTGCTTTACGCGCACCAGTTACGCGGCCCATTTCTGCCCCGCCCAAAATCACCTGATCAGCTAATATTCGGATAAACCGAGGTTCGTCTGCAACCGCACGAGTCGCGACCAGTTATATTATTGAGACCTTTTCTCACTCTTGTATAATCGGCTTCGAGTGGTTGAAGCATTTGTCCTTGCAGCGGTTAAGCAATGAAGGAACAGAATGTTCGGATAGCAGGTGTAGACGGCACTCTTGCCTGCCCTGATAATCCTGGTCAGATGGAGCGGAAATCACTTGTGCTCATTCTACATGGACTCGGAGGTCACCGTGATTATTGTTATCAGAAGCTGCTTGGCCAGCAGCTCCCTTCGCGCTTGGGGTTGTATACATATCGGTTTGACTTTCGGAATTGTGGTGAGAGTGATCCCGTGCCAGATCCAGACAACATTGGCCGCACTGTGAGTGATACCGACTATGATGATGTTGATGCGGTGGTATCATATTTCATTTCAAAAGGGTTCAATATCGAGGCAATGGTTGGGCATAGCCGTGGAAATATGACAATGCTTGTTTGGGCATTGCGAAACCCGGAGAAGTCGCGGCAAATTGGGGCACTCATTAACTGTTCAGGTCGATATGTGAGCATGGAGCACTATACTAATGCCCTGCATGCGTATGGATCTCAAATTCTATGGGACGGAGGTTATTACCTTACGGCCCGTCGTTATGGTGCATACGAGCCACAATGGATTCCTAATTATGAGTCTCAAGAGTATGCGTACCATGACTCGCGATATCTCCAAGATATCCCCCCGGAAATTGATATTCTAACCATTTTCGGAACGAAGGACCAAGTTGTACCGGTGCGGGATGCGGCATACTGGAGCAATTTATTTAAGGGCCGACATACTCTTGCGATGGTACGGAATGCTGACCATAATTTCTACGGTAGAGTGCCAGGACAAGCCAAGAAAATAACATATGCACCCGAAGTCGTTGATATTATCACGAACTTCTTACGTCCTGATATCCAGGCACTACGATTTGCACGCCATGTAGCTACATCTTCTGAAATTCTGCGATGGCCTGATATTGAGGGCGTTGCGAATTTCCGCGACGTTGGCGGATATCCTGGTACTTGGGGGTCCATACAACCGCGGAAGTTGTTCAGGTCTGGGTTTATGCGAGATCTCACATTACGAGGTATTCACACACTACAGGAGTTGGGTATCAAGTATATTATAGATTTTCGCAGTCCTGAGGAGGCAAAGGATGCCCCGACGCCGCATATTTCGGGGATAAAAATGTTGAGCGCTCCGGTATCTCAGCGTAATTTCAGCCCAGACGCTTTAGTTGAGCGATACAAAGACATAGGTGGCTCACCCGGTTTTATGAGAGCTTATGCGGCGATTTTGAAAACGGCAGGCCCTGCCTACAAACTAGTTTTTGAATTGCTGCGGGACAACCCTAATGGTGGGGTTGTAGTACACTGCACAGCAGGAAAAGATCGTACAGGCGTGTTTTGCGCCCTTACACTATTACTATTAGGAGTTTCTCCGCAGACTGTATCTCGTGAGTACGAATTGACGACCCATGGACTTGAGCCGATCCGCAGTGAACTGTTAGCGCATGGGTCACATTTGAGTGCCGAGGATCGGGAGCATATCCTAAGCTCTCGTTATGAATCCATGATGCTGGTGATCAAATATATTGAGACCACTTATGGAGGTGCCGAAGGCTACCTGAAATCGGAATGTTCTTTAAGCGACGACGACCTTTCTAAGATTAGAGACAATCTAATAGGTCGCGAAAATCCGACACTACAGACAGCACTATAGAAAGTAGCATATATATTCCATCTGTTTTTCCTTTTATTACCCTCTATCAATATATATATATATATATATATACATATATGGTTTTATAGTGTGTCTAATAATCATTACGTAGTACGCAGATCCTCGGTAAAGGTCGGCCTAAATAGATCAACCCCACCTGAGAGAATTCATCACGGCACAATGAGTTTGAGGGCTCCGAAAACGCCGCATATCATCAAGCAAATGGTGTTACTTGGATATAGTCGTGATGGGACACCAAAGGATTTATGCGATGCTATAGCACAGGAAGTCAGTGATCACCACGGATTCTACAGCTATGTCTTCGCATGCACAGGCACAGATGCTTGGGCTAAAGCCAATGCTGCATTTCCAGACTTTGATGTGGCTGCAGTTGGTGGTATAGAAGTTGCAGCGTTGCTGCTGCAACGGTGGCTTGCTTCACAGACTGCGAAAAATCCCCACACCCTCTCAGAGGTCCTCCTCCTTAATTTGGCTTCTTCGAGACGACCCATAGTCACCACACGGGACGTTCTAAGTATTTATGGGAGTGAAGAAAATCTGAATGTGGCCAGTTCGTGGTCCAATAAGATTGGAAGCCGTCATCACTTAGAGATTGTTATGGGTGCCGACAGTTCTTTTGCAGGTCACTTTACAGAAGCTGCTCAACTAGTTGCTACACAGCTCACAAATCGACGTCCCCAGATATTTTATGAAGCATCTCGCGTTGTAGCGCGAACACCAAGGACAAAACGAATCGAAGGTGTTGACCTTGTGCGCGATGCGGGCTATCCTCCCATTATGTCTGGACAGATATATCGAGCTACGAATTTGATTGGAATCACACGAGCAGGGAAAAACCAGCTGCGCAAGCTTGGGATTAGTCTTATTGTGGACCTTCGACAACCAGCTCAACGGCAAGGTCAGGTGCCTACTATAGATGGGATCAGTGTTGCGCATATTGCCGACATTAAGAGGGCAGCAGAGGTTGTAGTGGGGGCATTAGGATCACGCACAGTGTGTCTAGTGTTTTCATCAGAACCTGAGGATACCGCTAAAGTATTCACGCGAATTCTTCATGATGCGGGGGTTGACCAGCGAACAATCGAGCTTGATGCAACCTTGGATGACCGGCTCTTGACGTAGAACTTTTTCTTGACCCAGTGATGAATGTTGTCAAGCCTTTTGTAGCTGGGTGGATCTTTAGCATGCGTGCCGAATTCACGTGCTCCGTAGTTTAACGACCCCTGTTAACTATCAGTCCCTAGATTATAACATACTGGCGAGGTTAGGAAAATGGGGGGGGTATAAATGACGGATATCTCGAATTAGTGCTTCCTGTAATTAGCTTCGATAATTTAACTTGGGATGCGTGGTAGTTGCACTAAATATCCTGAGTGACAATTGGGAATAAACCATTACAATCACCATCCAGGTCGAGAACGGACTTAACGAATAAACCGTGGTATAATGTCAAGATTTTCATATCATGAAATAAACTAACATAGCTCGGCAACCCCCCGCAGGAGCGGTACACTTTGATTCAGACGCTGGGTTTGCACGTGCACTCTCCCACGCATGTGATGCATATAATCCATTAAGCACATGTACATATGCTAACCAAGCTTATGTCCGGTTGATATTTCATATTGAGTAATCATCTGACACTGCTGTGGCCTTGGGTGACACACCAATGTAGTTCGTATAGGCCAAGGGTGGTTAATGTCGGTATAGCGGTAGTTAACGGACCCTAACCGCTTAATTACTAAGAAGCCCAAAGAGCTCTAATCTCAAGAGAGGTATGCTGATCCAGCCTCCTTTCTCCCGTTAAATATTAGTCGCCACTCCAAGAATTGTTAGTGGGGTCAGTAAAAAGTGCGAATGAGTGGCCGCATTGAAATCGACTATGATGACGGTCAGCTTCACAACAGTGTAGAGGCCGCCGGCGAGTTTACCAGCTGGGTACCAGTGTTGCTGGGCCATGCAGAAGGCACGAAATATTCGGCGGTGTTCGATGGTGCTGAGGCACACGCTAAATATCAGTTCAAGTTTGTGGTCGATGGCAATTGGACATTGCTTTCGGGCTATGAAACTGCTGATGATGGAGTTGGAAATATCAATCATACTGTGATTGCGTCGACAGTTCAGTCGGAACCCCAGCCTACCACCTGGGCTGCATCTGATAAGCAACCTACTACTGATGCTAATGGTATTGTGAGTACTCCGAAGGAGCTTTCGGCTGCCCCTGAACTCGGGGAGACTAGTGCGGCTTCCAACAGTATCCCGGTTATAACTCAGAGCCAGGAGGTGTATGCTAAGAAGGAAGGGGACGAGGGCTGGTCTAAGGTAGCGGAATCTGGTACTTATGTTGTATCAGCGGGTGATTCCTACGATAATGCTCCTCATGTTCCCGAGGATCCCGCCAATTCGACATTTGGCACTGCGTATACGACTGAACAGTCGTGGGCTGGCCCTGGCGATCCGGCACTAGAGTCTGAAACATCAGTGTACAACTCGGCTACAGATGGGTCCGGTGAACCTTTGGAAGCACCTGCACCCGAACCTGCAACGTTGGTCAATTCTCAGAGCGACAGAACATTGTCTAAGGGCACCGAGTTGGAAACACCTTCCACTCAACCCGCCAGTGCAGTCAGTGCAACTGCACAGGACACCCCAATTCCGACGTCTACACCACTTCCCACAGATACACAAGCTACTACTGTTAGCCCAGTTCCTGTGGACCTTAACAATGCTTCTAAGGAGGTCAAGAAGGATGCTCCGCAATCACCGGTTAAGCCTGGTGCTGAGCAGCGCCGGTTTTCGTTCCAGTCTCTACGTAGTGGCGAGTCAACCAAGCGTCGGTCCCAGCAGGTAAGCGTCCCCCCAATTACACCTTCTGTGGATAACAAGAACCCAGCAGCAGCGGCTGCTGCGCGAGCTTCGACTTATGCCAAGGCGGATGTTGCATCTCTGCAGCAGCCCCAAGGCGCCTCATCCGAAGCCAAAGATTCTTCCAAACTATATGGTAAGGTCGATGGCAGGACTTCAGCTACTGGTACGGTTTCTTCTGACGCAAGAGCCTATGGTAATTCGGATACCACGACCCAACCGGTTCAGAAAGCTGCCAAGGAAACGGCCACAACGCAGAAGCGGGGAGGGCGATTCCGTCGTTTCCTCAAGAAACTTGTCGACTAACTCCTTGATCCTATTAATCCATTGGCTTTGGTGCCATAGACCTTTTGTTTGGGCCGGTAGTTTAGTTGGCTCTTAATTTTCTAATTTATATTGAGGTTGCGCGCACTGCATTGCACATATAGCAAAACATGCCAAACATGCCAGACATGCCAATCGTTCATGGGGGTAGTGGCCCTAGTACGTTGCATTGTTCTTCACTGCACTGCATTGCATACGGACATTCCGACATGCCCTTTAGCTCTCATTACTATACTACTATCGGAATGTGATGTTCGTAGCCGCATTATGATATAATATATCTAGCTGATTTGTGAGCATGATAGCAGGGAACTGGTCATGATTAAAATCCACATAACCTTTTGTGATAAAAAATACCCTCCGAAAGTGGGACCTACAGACAAAAAGATTTTATCAGATTCTTTTATAAATTAAATAGTAGGTATTAACTAATAAGTATTGATCTGGTGGTGAATTGTAAAACCTCTGTTCTCTAAGTAGAAAGATGGAACACTCCCAAACACCCCCACCAGATTTACCCATCATCGACCCTAAAAAGTACCCTAGCCGATTGCATACCGCACATCATCCCCATTGAGACTGTTACATAATAACAATGCATATTAAAATTTCCTCCACGCTTAACCGGGGTGAGAGCCAAATTGCGCCTAAAAAACTATGCCAGGGTTTTTATATCCCTGTCTGCAAGTTTGGAATATACGGTAGATATGAATTAAAACTCGACAACTCGCAGTGCAAGCGTTGTTTCTAGTGGAACAAATATTGGGAGGTGTGCACCGGTCCAGATCGGTCTCCAGATCGCATTAAATAAGGGCACCGCCAGGATCGTGTGGGGTATTTAGACCTGAGACATGGTCGGCACGCCAGTGCGAGGCACAGACTTACGGCCAGGTGCGCCAATGGTGCCCGAACGGAACACAGCGATACCAGAGTAGACTGTCAGGGCAACCGCAACAGCCCATGAGAAGTACAGGAAGGCGGTGCCAGCCTGAGCAAGACGGCAGTCCTTCTGAGAACCGTTGAAGAGACGGTCCAAGTTGTTGCGGTTCGAGCACGAACCAGCACCAATGCGGGCAGCCAGAGCAGTGCCACCCGTGAACAGGAACACCCAGTTAAGGAAGTCAATCACAAAGAGTACCAAAGGAATGGCCAGGAAGTCAATAAATGCTGCGAGCAGTCCATAGAATACACCAAACAGGAGCGAGAACGCAGCGCTGAACACAGCGAACCGAACACGCGATGATGAGGTATCAGCCACGTACGCGGCAGTCAGACCAAGTGCAATAGCCGACAAGACAAATAGCGTGATACGCAGTGCGGGATCAATGATAGGCGCCATTTCAACCTACTGACAAAAAGTTACTCGCCAGGTAACCCTGCGGGGTATCGACGGGTTTTAAGTCCGCGGTATGTTGCGCTGACTCATGATATCACCCTAACCCAATGAGCAGCAGCAAGCATGCAACCGCCATCGGTATGCCGGCGCCTGTCCGGCACCGGGATAAAAGCAACGGAACTGTTTTAATCGCATACTTCACAAGTTAACGCGGTTACATTGCATTTTCTGCCTTTTGCCTTTTGGATGATGATATCGTACTGCCCATCTCTGTGCAACCACCCGGAATGCAGCTGACAACAGTCGGCACATGCGTCCTCGTCATGGCCTGCTCCCAAAGGGGTAAGAGAGATTCGCGGACCTAACCCAGTGGAAGTCAAAACATTGGGAAAAATGTCTCTTTTGTGCCCTTACCTCTGATGCTCCAGGTACCAAATTTCGGTCAGTATCTATAAAATTCAACCAACCGCTTCGCTGAGAAGTCTGTGCTCCTCGTTTGCTGAATATAATACTTTACGCCCGATTCCGAATTCGCGGCAAACTATATATGCAGTCATCCTCTTGGGATTAAGCATATCATGTGTTATGCGCTTACTAGTGGCGTGGGGCGTGAGAGCGAGCGGGCCATTGTCGCATAGAAAAAGAGCGGATATCGCCTATGAAATACACGATATGCATTTCTACAGTGATAACTGAAGTCCACCAATTGTTTCAGAGTTCTGATTTACTGTACAGCCTGGTGATCGCCGCAGTACCACTTAGAATCCGGTCAATCTAGATATTTCAAGAGTCATGATTCATATTACACCATGCCAGTGGGTTATTGTATTAATGAGGAACACTGCATTTGCTGGATTGTCTTAGGAATTCAGGTATGAGCCGTTCTATCGCATCTAATCATAAAGAATTGTGCCAAGCATATTATACTCCCATAGTCAATATATACAGCAGATTGGTTCACCACTGTACTAGTATATTCATGGGACCATGTAAAGCTACGCTCTGTACCCCCATAATCTGTCCTCACATGCCCCCCCCACGAACTCATACTTCTGAAGCCTATAACCCAAGAATCATATCCCCCAATGCATTAATCGCTCTTTCATACTATATTCAGAGGTATTCTACTCCTATTTTGCAATGTATATATACATATTATATCCTTATACACAATACATACTCATGGTCTACGTACCATGTTAATTCATGCATATGGAAGCTTGTTGTACCTGCTTATGAAACCTAGCATCAAGCTGGGTATATGTCGTAAATGGAGCCGAACCAAATATGAATATATCTATAAAATAACCCCATCATCTCCCACCCAATAATCACAGCAGGCTAATTACTCTCGGGTAATTCAATAAGGAATAGGGTGAGTGTGTTTATAACGCAAATCTTTAATGACGCATCTAAGTGCAAGCAAGGCTGATGGTAGAGAATCGTCCGCCCGCAATACAACCTTTTACTAAGAAACCTGGGATTTTCCAATTTAGAGCAATCTCTATCTCGCAATGATTGAAACAGTGGAAGCACTGTATGATTTTACACCCCAACGTCCTGGTGACCTTCCGCTCTATCGTGGTACACGGATTGAGGTCCAGGAGCATATGTCAAGCGATTGGCTGAAGGGCAAGAACATGCAGACTGGCGATGTGGGAATCTTTCCTGCTAACTACGTAAAGTCGGTACCTGCAGAAGAAAAGAAAGAGTTTGGACGAGCTCCAGCTCCTCCTCCACCCTCACATTATGGCCAGAATGGATCTGGGGATTCTTCTGATTATCCGGAACCATTCTCGACCGACAGACGCTATCAGCCTCCACCAGCAACTTGGGTTGCTAAACACTTCCAAGCTCCTGGGAAAGAAGGCGTTGACGCCAAACCCACCGATACTAAATCTTCTGATGCTCAAAAGCAAACTACACAGGAACCGTTGTCTGAACGACCGGCTCAGCCCCTCCCGCAAGACTATGGGGCACCACAAGAGCCGCCCCCAGCGTATTCAGAGACCCCCCAGTCTTCTACTGGAGATTCGCAGGACTCTCCATATTCTCATTATTATCCACCTTCAGAGGAACAGCAAAATCAGTACTTCCAGCAACAGAATCAAGAGAATCCCCACCGCCGGGGTCACCCTCACATAAAGGCATTTGCCGATGGATTCGTGAAGAATATAGGTCCGACCGGTTTTGGTGGCTGGGGCTTCGGATTTGGGCCCCCAAGATTATGGTAAAATCAGTATGATTGACCGATGTTTTATATTATCTGCAAGCATCCAAGAATCACGGCTCACCGAGATATCACTTTTACGCACTATTTGTTTGTCGTCAGCCTGCTTTTATCGCTCCCCCCCCCACTTGTTCACTAAATCTCACTTTCTTACCTTAAAGACTGTTAGAAAACAGCTAGAGGTCTAAAATGGGAGATATTGTGGAGGCAATTTATGATTTCGCACCCCAATCCGAAGGCGACATAGAACTTCGCCGTGGGTCGCACATAGAGGTCCTGGAGCGTTTGTCGAATAATTGGTGGAAGGGTCGTAATCTTGACACGAACAAGGTAGGCATATTCCCTTCAAACTATGTCAAACCTGTCAGTGGGGATTCGAAGTTTGAGCGTCCAGCAGCTCCTCCGCCTCCTTCATACCAGGGTAATGGTAGTATGTCGGAGAAACAGAGTTATCAGCCCCCGCCTTCCTCCTGGACCCAGCAGCCACCTCAGCAGTATCAACCCCCACCTCCTCAGCAGTATGGCCAGAATCAGTACAACCAATACCCTCCTAGCCAGCAATACGCTCAATACGGCCCGCCTCCGCAACAGATGCAGGCACAGGCGATGCAACAGCCGATGCCTCAGCAGCAACAGGCGCATCATAGTGGCCACCCTCGTATGAAGGCATTCGCTTCACAGATGGCTCAAAGTTTTGCTGGTTCTGTTGCATGGGGTGCAGGCTCAACTGTGGGTTCGGATATGATTCACAAGCTAGGCTTCTAAGTTTCGCGACAGCTTTCCTTGAATTTGCCTGTTTTAGTTCACTAGATAGTATTTAAATAAGCTCTAACATCGCTCTTAAATCAACGCTAAGAGATTAGCTATCTAATATGAGTTCTGACTCTGGTATTAATGCATTAGCTCATTGCCAGGCCCTGGAGTTTTCTATTTGAGCATTTATTCGGATGAAATAATATATTACTTTTTAGACCCTAGCTAATTTGACTCCAACACGGTGTAGACTACGTGCGAACTGATGATAATCGTACCTCGACTCATAATGACAAACTACTGCACACGGCCCTGTCTTGAAATCACGTGCGTCGTGCTGTGCTGTTAGCCCCTGATTCAAGATTACGTCCTGAGCGCTCACTATTTAAGCCTCGTGTCATACCACCCAATCACTAGCATATTACATATTCACAATTCATCTGACTTTATCGATAACTGCTCAATGATGCCATGAAGTTTTCATAGATATGGCCAACTGGCAATACTTACATGGTCCCGTATTTCGTTCGCTTCTCCACTATCGGGCGCAGCCGCACGTGGGTTAGGACAAGTTTGACTCAGCGGGGCTATAAAAGACTCTAAGCCTGGTTGGCTCCTTACGACAGCAATAGATATGGAGAAGCCTGCTCAGGGTGGTGGCCGTGGCCCCGGATGCTTTCGAGCAATGGGAGGCTGCTTTGGATGGCTGATTTCGTCGTTCATCGGTGCTATCACATTCGGTGCTGGTGCGACATTGGGTAGCGACGCTATTCGCTCTTGCGGTGGTTAAGTTGGGTTGTTTCATGTTATCACCTAGCTTATTCTGTATGTGAAAAGGCGACATTGACGGATCAAAGGTTTCCGCACTGTCTTGTGTCATATTTATATGGCTGCTAATGGTACATCACAATCTAGTGATGTGGATTGGTGCATCCTTGATACTGCCAGCTAACCAGAGAGTCAAATATCGTAAAGGATGGTGAAGGATTAACCCAACCATTCACTTTGCGCATGTATGTATTTCATTATTTTTCGTTATGTTAATTAGCCCGTATAGACTCTTCGCTTCTGCCTTGTTATCAATGAGGACAGTAGTAATGTAGATCTGCGCCCATATCGACATGTGACTGTGATATGGCTTCTCTTGAGTTACGCATATCGAATTTTTTTCTATATCCCGGAAAATGAAGTCTTTAGTGGCTGCTGCAACTGCTTCGGCTTTCTCTGTCGCTTTAACTTTATGGTATTGTGAAAAATACCGAGAAAAGCCATCTAGACCTTCCTCAGAACGGCAGCAGAAGACCGTAAAGTGGTCCCAGGAAATTATTGATGAACAACAGGCACGCACACGTGCATTCCTCGGTGAAAAAGGTCTCCAGAATATTCGTCAAAGCTATGTTGTTGTAGTTGGTTCAGGTGGTGTTGGATCGTGGGTGGCCACTATGCTTGTGCGCAGTGGGGTTGGCCGCATCCGGATCATCGATTTTGATCAGGTGACGCTATCGTCATTGAATCGTCATGCATGTGCAACACTAGCCGATGTGGGCAGATCTAAGGTAGATTGTCTGGCATCTTATCTGCGAAGAGTATGTCCTTGGGTTGAAATCGAGGCCATAAATGCTCTGTGGAGAGCTGACAGGGCACACCTCCTTGAAGGTGCTGACTTTGTCGTGGATTGTATTGACAATATTGACACTAAAGTGGACCTGTTGACTCACTGCCATCGGAACAACCTGCAGGTCATTTCGTCAATGGGTGCGGGATGCAAGGGTGACCCCACTCGGATACAAATTGGAGACATTTCTTCAACGGCGGAAGATCCACTGAGTCGCGCTGTACGGATAAGATTGCGATTCCGTGGTATTACGGCAGGAATTCCCACCGTGTTCTCGTCAGAAAAGCCGTCCCCTGAAAAGGCCCAGCTTTTGAAACTAGCAGAGTCCGAGATTGAGAAGGGTAATGTCAACGAACTCTCTGTGATTCAAGATTTCCGCGTACGCATTCTACCAGTGCTGGGACCAGTACCTGCAATCTTTGGGTTAACGATCACTACCCATCTACTCACATTCCTTGGAGGTTACCACAGTGTATACGATCCGATTATTGGAGGTTATAACTTTGCGCCAAAGAATCATTACAAGTTCTATGATGCTATGCATCGTTCTATTGTCGCCCAGTTTTCGCGAATGAGGTGGCCTGAATGGCATGAGGTGCCTGTGACACCTGAAGAGATCCAGTATTTATTCGAAGATGTGTGGCGCGGTCATACATTGACGGGACCGTCTTACCGAGCCAAGCTCACAGTGTGGGATCCTAATGGCCCACGTAACATTCATAACATGGTGCCTTTGACAAAGGAGCTGCAGCTCCGCCATGAAGATCTTATTTTAAAGGGAGGAAAGCCCCTCGAGGAGGTATACACGGAGGAGCAGCTGGATATAGTTACGCGACGAATGAAACTCGACCAGTGGTATGAAAAATGGAGATAGAGTTCTATAGTAGTAAGAAAAGTCATTACAAGTGTATTATATGCCCACATACCACTTCATCCTTTCATAGACAAAGAACGAGCACGCGAACATGGGCACAACCTTTATATATCCGATTGATAACCCCACAAAAAAGCCGCGAAGTCCGCTCTCGCGGAATATGGTGGTAATAGTCTGTGGCATGGGCAGCTTTTTTCCGGTGAGCCCACCAACTTGCATTCGACGCCGGATTACCTCTAGTGGATAGCTAGCTGATTGGGCCATTAGTCCACTCATCCCACCAGCTGCAAGTTCTGCCCAATTTTGTAGTGGATGCTTGCGATATGTATCGTTCAGTACGCGATCATAGCGCACAGCATAATCTCTCAAAAGGGGCATCCTAAAGATGTCGTGGCAAAGGTCGTGGGCGAAAAACGACACGCCAGCATATGGAACAATTCCTAACATCGTGGGAAGAAACCCAGAGTAGAAGTTTTTAAGGCGTTTAGTCCAGCTACCTTGGCTCTGTTCATAGATGGCATGTACGGTGTGCAACAACCGATGATGCCGGCTGAATGCGGCACCATCTCCCACAGCTGGTGCCATCAAATGTTGCCTTGTGTGTGTATGACCGTACGCTAACTGTACTCTTACCACGTCCAGCGGGTATGTGAAAAAAACTGAGCACATGCCACTCAACGATCCCGACACGAACCGTCGCACATGAGTCTCCAAGCTCGGATCTGATATAACAATAGCACGTATTTGCTCATATGCCACAAATTTAATAGATGCATATGGGAATACTCGCAGCAAAGTAGCGGAATGACCACGAAAGAGACCCGCTAACCCCTCGGTTGATACGATATGCTGAGCTGCTCGGGGCAGTCCCATCAATGTGCCTGCCCATTGCCTGAACGCCGGATTTCGAGTTTGAAACAATATTTTGACCCTGTCCAACGGTGCTATGAGTGTCTTGGCTGCACAACCAGCCAGTCCACCAGCAATTCCCGACCGGACAACATAGTCGAAATTGTGTCTGTCCATGCGGGGGATGTGTCATCCCGAACTACCGCCATCAAATAGGGCGTTGCCGAAATACTAACACTTTTACCCGTTAATCTACACACTACTATCTGCAGCACTAGTTTGATGGATGTGCTGAGCTAAAGAGTATAACCGTTTATATATTAGATCCTATAGGATGACACCACAACCTAATTTTAGCTGTACTCTAGGTCACGTCACCACACAGAAGAGCCATGTAGCCTTGACAAAATAACTTAACGCTTAGAAACACTTTTTGAAGGGTAGCTCTAAGGAAAATGGCCTTGTAGAAAAAAGATGCATCTTAAAGCTTCGTCTTGGGACGACCGACGGTACTCTCAATCCGGCCATTCGGATCGGACTGTGGCGCAAACACCTCGGCATCCTTGCCAAGATTCTTGAGACCGTGGAACCACGACAGGTCAATATTGAAGTAGTGCTTATTGGGCAGTACAAAGCTCACGGTTTCAATACCAGGGAATTTTGCTAGAACGTCCACGGAAATGTTGTACATCGTGGCCTGCACTGATACCGAGTTCTCCAGCGCGAACCGCTCTAGGACAAGATTACGAGCACCCGTAAACGCAGCATCAAATAGGCCTTCTCCAGCAAGCTTCGCCACAGAGGTCAGATCTGGCAAGATCTTGGAGTTCCACAACCATGTGCAATCCACATCAGTCGACAGAATGCGATCAGTAGTGGGCTGCAGAATCGTATAGTCGTCGTTATTGAAACCGTAGAACATGGATCCGGTACTCTTTAGTACGGTCAGGTCCTTAATACCAGATTTGATCACATACGGCTCACCCTCCTTCTTGTAGAGTTGAACAGTCCGGAGCTCTGCACCATCCTGAATAAAGCTATGCGGGTGCGGCTTGCCTTGAACATTATAACGACTCCAGCGGTACTGTTTAATGTTGACATGAACACCATGAATCCAGGAGTATTCCTTGATGAAGTGGTCAGCTAGTCGTGAAGCAAACAGTTCAACGGGCCACACTTCTCCCTGCTTGGCCAAGATATAAGTGGTTTGTTTGACTGTATCAGTAGGTACAATGGGGCTGTTGTCAGCGTGGGTATAGGATCGCTCAATATCACCCTCGAGCAATGTGCACACGCGCAGCTCGATCACATCCTGCTTCTGAGGGTCCTTGGGGTCTTTGCGAACCTTGAGAAGGCGAACATTATCCTTTCCGTAGCGTGCGTAGTTCAGTGTCATATTGCGTTCAAACTACAAGTTTTGGTGTGGAGTATATCAAATCCCAGCTACTTTACTATATACTGAAATTTTGGGGCAGGGGTTCGGTGATTCCCGGATACGGCTATGGGGATCCCCGTTCCTGCATTCCAAGGAGAATATCCACTTTTCCTGCTAGCATATAGTCTAAATAGGAACTTAGAATGCCATTGCTTTTATTATTCTTGCATAGTTTACTGGTGGATCGACAACAAAATTGATATTCAACCGATTTTCGTTAAACGATGAACACGTTAGACAATCATTATCCCTAACCCTAAGACCACCGCGGAGTAACCAAACTATTATCTCGCATTGGTGCGAACTTCTCTATCTCCAAGAGAGAAGGACACGTTAAAAGGTGGAATTCTTATTTAGTGCTGTTATTTTTACCACCAGCACATTTCTTGGGAGGTTTGGCTCGGCCACACTTGGCCACACCAGACCATACTGTGTCAATATCCCCAACTTTTTAAAAGGATACGACAAATGGGTACACTGTCAATGCTCCACAGCTTTGTGTTTATTTTCTAATCCTACACCCTCGCCAATCTCTAATAGCAGTGAGAGGTGTTGCACTTATGGGAGAGCCTGATAGAAACTTCATTCTAAAGGGACTTTAGAACCAAAAAAAACCCCGCAACTGGGTTTCTTTTAGTATCACTAGTTTCAAGCTGGATACTCAACGTAATAAAGTTACGCTAAATTTAGTACTCGTACAGCCAGTCGAAGATGGCAGGCTTGTAACGTTGGATCTCCTCAGGCTTGAACCAGAGGCCAATCTCCTTCTTGGCAGACTCAACGGAGTCCGAGCCGTGGCACACGTTGCGGCCAACGTCCAGGGCGTAGTCGCCACGGATAGTACCGGGGGCCGAGGCCAGGGGGTTCGTGGCACCCAGGATGGTACGGCCGGTCTTGACAACGTCCTTACCCTCCCAAGCGGTGGCCACGACGGGACCAGACATCATGTACTTCAGCAAACCGGGGAAGAACGGCTTGGACTGCAGGTCAGCATAGTGCTCACGCAGAAGCGACTCCGAGGGCTGGGTCATCTTCATAGCCACCAGCTTGTATCCGCGCTTCTCGAAACGCGAGATGATGGGCGCCACAAGGCCACGCTGGACGCCATCAGGCTTGATCATGATGAAGGTCTGCTCGTCACTCATTCTCGGAGGGGTCAGTGCTGTGGAGAACCAGTGAAAATTTCGAGCGTGGCCTTATCCACCCCTCTTCGGCCGGGTAACTCCCCCATAGTCCTGGTGACTCAGCGAGCGTGTTAATCCTTGCTGAGTCACCCGAGGAATCACTCAAGCATATGTTGGGGCAAGGTGTTTTGTCTGCTGCGAGGATGCTAGGTATCGTCGACTATCCCTCAGATAAGAAATTAGAAGTTTTTCCGGAGTTGTTCCGAGATAATGTAGGATTTACTAAATTATGATCCAGGACTGCTCATAAAAAATGCGGTGCTATGTCTCATGAACAACCCGGAAATAAACGGTAATAATTATTGTCCGGAAGATATGCGAACACGTGTGCTAAGGAACAAGTTTATTTGATCCTGCAATACGATGAGACAACAGGCACCAGTGTGGAAACACTATTCACGCAAGAATAACCTATCGAAACGCAACGTGGTATCAATATCAACAGCTACATTTTCCTTCGGTCACTTGGTCGACCAGTGTGAGTTTATAGTCCTATATATTTAGTGGGGGTAGTTACGAGGGGGAATTTTAGTATTTGTTCCCCTCACCTGTGCAAATGGGTAAGGAGGGTCGATTTTTTTTGTCAATCTCCCAAGAAAATCGTCAGCTGTTGCCCCCACCCACTTATCACTATCTGTCCTCTTTTCTTCAGGTAACGGAATCAGAACAAACTCAACATGTTGTATACACAGCACTATCCGATGTCCAACCTGCAGTGGATTGTATCTCTAGACTGCCGTGCTCAGTATGAGATCAACTCCCGCAAGTGCTCTATCATTGGCACTATCGGTCCCAAAACCAACAATGCAGAGATGCTGGTGAAGCTGCGCAAAGCCGGTCTGAATATTGCACGCATGAACTTCTCGCACGGCTCTTATGACTACCACCAGTCGGTGATTGATAACTGCCGCAAGTCCGAGGAACTGTACCCTGGTCGCCCGCTTGCGATTGCGCTTGACACCAAGGGTCCTGAGATCCGGACTGGTGTCACCGTTGATGAGAAGGACTATCCTATTGATTCTGGCCACGAATTTGTGGTGACTACTGATGATGAGTACAAGGAAAAGTGCGACACCGAACACCTTTATGTGGACTACAAGAACATCACTAAGGTGATCGAGGCGGGCAAGTACATTTATGTTGATGATGGTGTGCTGCAACTCCAGGTGATCAGAGTGAAGGATGCACGCACTATTGAGGTTAAGGCTATGAATTCTGGTATTATTTCTAGCCGCAAAGGTGTTAACCTCCCCAATACTGATGTGGACCTTCCTTCGCTGAGCGAAAAGGACATTGCTGACCTCAAGTTTGGTGTGAAGAACGGTGTGGATATGGTGTTTGCCTCGTTCATTCGTTCCAGCCAGGACGTGCGTGCTATTCGCCAGGTGCTTGGCGATGAGGGCAAGCAGATACAGATCATCTCCAAGATCGAAAACCACCAAGGTGTCTACAACTTCGATGATATCCTACGTGAGACTGATGGTGTCATGGTTGCTCGTGGTGATTTGGGTATTGAGATCCCTGCTTCCCAGGTGTTCTTGGTCCAGAAGCAGCTCATTGCCAAGTGCAACATTGCCGGTAAGCCTGTTATCTGCGCCACTCAAATGCTGGAATCCATGACTTACAACCCTCGTCCTACCCGTGCCGAGGTCAGTGATGTGGGTAACGCTGTGATGGATGGCGCTGACTGCGTGATGCTTAGCGGTGAGACCGCCAAGGGCAAGTACCCCGTTGAGGCTGTTACCATCATGCGTGAGACGTGCCTGATTGCTGAGCAATCGATCTCGTATTACAATGTGTTCCACGATATCCGATCGCTGCTGCCTAGCCCCACTTCGACTGCTGAGACCGTGGCCATTGCTGCCGTGTCGGCCAGCTTCGAGCAGCGTGCTGGTGCCATTTTGGTTCTGTCTACCTCTGGTACTACTGCTCGTCTGTGCGCTAAGTTCCGTCCTCTCTGCCCCATTTTCATGGTCACGCGCAATGAGAAGGCTGCTCGGTTTGCTCACCTTTATCGCGGCGTCTACCCCTTGGTATATGAGCCTGACCGTGCTTCCAATGCTGAGGACTGGCAGAACGATGTTGAGACCCGTATTCGCTGGGGTATGCGTCACGGCATCAACATGAATTTGTTGGCTCACAATGTGCCGGTTATTACCATCCAAGGCTGGAAGGCTGGTGGTGGTAACTCCAACACTCTGCGCATTGTCTACTCGCAGAAGGACTAGTTTAGCTATCCAAATGTGCTCTTTTATATAGATTATTGAGGTCTCTTTTTAACGCATTTTTCTTTTTGGTTTCTTCGTGGTGTAATGAAGTCCTTCGACTTGGCTACAGCATGCCTCCCAAACGTTTATCTCACCTAAATATACGATATTACAGACCTGCAATTAAGACATCTCCTCATTCACAATGTATATTAAATCATACCCATAATACATTAAACCATTTATATACATCTAGAATGGCAGGAAATGATAAATATATGCAAATTAGTCGGGGTAGGTTGCGCGAGTTCGAGCCCGGGGCCCCAGCGAACCTAGTCGAGGCTCTAATGCTCGGCGAATCTGGCTATTCAAGACTCTGAGAAGATATTGCCATGATTCTCCCTTATCAATGTGCCATCGAAGCCAATCTACTAAGTCAATTGTCTTTGTCCAGTTGGGGTCGTTGGCCACGACTTTGTCCAGATAGACACAGAACCGACGTACGTCCTCAGCCATAGGAGCATCAGAAGCTGTCCATCGCTTTAAAACCTCGCGAAATTCGACATCGTTCTGAATTCCTAGAAAAGACACATGCTCACGTCTTTCAGATTGTTGTATCTGGACATCACCAACCTCTGGAGTGATCCTTGGCACCACAACATTGAAGTCTTGCTCGTGCTGGAGGATTTCGCGCCGTATATGAAGTGGAAGCTCGTTTAAAACATTCAAGTCGACTCGTTGAGCTTCTGGAGTTCTGTTCGTAGCTATTTGTTGGGTCAACGTGATCCAGGGACTCTTGGGGCGCTGGGGTTGTAAGGCGACCATCTTCTTTGAACGTCGAGAACTAATGGGTTTTGGAGAACCTCGTGTGAATATAGTAGATGCAGGAGTATCCTTGAGCCGCAAATGAAGCCCTAATCCTCTGAACTCAAGAGGAGGGCATTCAAAACTATCCATGATTGCAACCACCATTTGTTGTAACTCGCTCAAATGCAGCTGGGGCATGATGCGACGGCTTTTGGATGGAATTTCACAGAGACCATGTCCCATATACTTTGGAGGTATAAACGGGGCATCAGGACTGCGGCGGTACAGCTTAACAGTCAGAAGTTCACAATCACTACCAATTTGTGAAAGGCGTTCCATCAGCTGTACAGCCATTCCATGAGCAAACACAACCATTTCCTCTCGAGATACTGTACGAATACCCCAGGCTATTTCGACCCCGACGCTACGAAGGGGCACGTCAAGATCAGCAATTTTGTCAGAGCTCAGGCCTTGGAAAGCATGGACCAACATTTGACCTATAGAACGCCCAAGCCGAGTTTGTAGCACATGTAAGGACCATTTCTCAAGATCGCGCACATATTCAATACCCATATCATGTAGCTTGGCCATGATATGGTATCCTACACCAGGTAAGTCAGATACGGCAACATCGGCCACTTTCTGAGCAGCATCTTCCAATAAAATTTCATGAAATCCCGCAGGTTTTGCCTTTCTGAGTGCCAATTTTGCTAACAGAATGTTGGCCCCAGCACCTACGCTGACCTCGAGACCACCTGTTTGGGCACGCACAGTATCTCTAATTCGGGTAGCCAAATCAGCAGAGGTGGCCACATTATCAGAGACCAGAGAAGACACATCCACCATAGCCTCGTCAATGGATATGGCCGTGATATAGTCGGGCTCAAGGCCAATTAATGTCCTGTAGAGAATATCTGAGCACCGCGTATACTCTGAAAAATCATAGGGAAGACACACAAGATCTGGACATAATGTACGAGCTCTTCCCACCCACATTCCATTACGCACGCCCGCTTCACGAGCCACATAATTGCACGAGGCAATGTCAGAGCTATCGCTTCCATGGCTCACACACATCGGTCTGTTGCGCAAATCAGGCCGCTTCAAAAGAGCAATAGATACAAAGAATGAGTCAAAGTCTACGTGCAAAATCAAGCGGTGTCGCGGGTTTTTCAGACTATGGTTTTTGATACGACGACATCGGGCTCGCAGCATCAGTTTCGAAGTGCTCAAAAAGTGAAGGCGTGATTTAGAGTAGTAGTCTGAAAAGAATCGAGGGTCGAGGCAATTTACACGCTGGCGTTCGCGTAAAATGTATCGCACCTGCGCGTCCTCGCTAGTTTCGGGGTCGTCAGGACTAATACTCAAATCTGAATCAAGAGCTACATTACCAGCTCCCAAGGGTGGAATTTCATTATTATTGGGGCCGCTTGCTATCAATTCTTCATCATCATCATCATCACCGTCGTTTTCTTCCTCATGATCCTCAAGTTCTTTAAAAACAGCAGTATTAGGCGGGGGAGGCACAGTCCTAAACCGAGTCCAATTCAACATCCGACCAGCTTTGGCACATTCAAGAATCCAACTCGGTTTGACAACCTTATAATTGGCGTATAATTCTGTCTTACGTGCTGTCAAGGACTCGGCCACAATATGGGTTGCATAGCTTTTCCCACCAAGGTAGGCACAGACAGAACCACCATTTTCCACAATTAATCGTTTGAGTTCGGGTGCAGAAGGCCTAGTGAATCCTGTAATATAACACACACAGTTATTGAAGATGGTGGATGATTTGGATCCTGCATCCTCCTTAGCTTGGGTATCGAGCTTGACGAGCTTGTTACTAAAATATGTTCCAAATTGGCCATTGGACGCACTATATTCCGAGTTGGAAGTCTCATCTCCTTCCACAATATGGTCCCGTAGCCGTTTGGCAGCCGGATGCATTTCCACCAGCTATGCGTAACAAGACCACATGACTAACCACGCCCAGATAGACGTGTTTCCCCTATCGACGCCAAAACGACGCCGGATAATACGGAATGTCGAACCAGCGGCGCCGGGGTAAGTCCGTCGTGTTCGAGATGCTCCCAAGCTTTCACACACCCGAACCTGATGGCGGGGATGAGCTGAAACCTCGCAGACCCACGCCAGCGTGGCGGGTCAAGTTGAGCAGAGAAGCAGTACAGGAGATAGTTATGGTGATTGTAGGGCTGGCCTTAGTTGTGTGGCTATTTTTTGGAGGAGGTGATGCATCAGGAGGTCTCAAAGAACTGCGTTGGGCTGGTAGACCAGTGGTTCAGACCGGATCAGCCATCATCGTCCCTGCCCATGCCGGTAGCGCGACATCTCGCGATGCAGTCAAGAAAGCACCCGGGGACAAGCATGGTGATACCACATTTATCGATAAAGCTCCCGCAGATAAGAGTGGCAAGTCTCCAGTGTACCAGTTCATTGGATCGAAGTCATCGGGACCTCGCGCTGTGCTGGTCACTGTGCTGGATGATACGAGGTATCCTCGCGACTATTGCGACAAGATCATTGAAAACCGGGTGGAATATGCCAATGAGCATGGCTATGGTGTGTTGATTCGCTATGTTTCGGACTTCTCCAAGTTTATAGAGGAAACCGCAAACCACCAACAGTCATGGACACGTGTGGCCCTTTCACGTGAAGCTATGGAGACATTCCCTCATGCTGAGTGGTTCTGGTTCTTGGACCAGTCTGCAATCATTATGAAGCCCCAGGTCGATCTTTTGAAGCAGTACACGCACCCTGATCAGTTGGAGCCCAAGATGCTTCGGGAGAAACCCATCTTGAGGGGTTCCGACAATATTCGCACGTACAAGCAGAACCCCGCGTCAGACGTTGTTCTCATTCTTATTCGCGATGAGCGTGGCCTAACATCGTCGTCTTATATGTATCGTAACACTGTCATGGCCAAATCATGGCTTGAGGTGTGGATGGAACCCATTTACCGCAATTATCACGCCTTCCAGAATGAAGTAGATGCTCTGCTACACATGATGCAGTGGCACAATCGCTACCTTATGTATTCCGCCGTGATACCTCCGCGATTGTTAGCGGCTTCGGTATTCCCCCCTGAAGGCGAATTAAATGATGAACTGCGATACTATGACATCGATTTTGTGGCCATGGCGAACTGCGACTATGCCACTGAGCCGTGCAAACGTGACTTCCACAAACTGTGGAATAGCCGCCAACGGGTCGATAAACCTCAACAAGCGCCTCAAGGCAAACAACCCGAGGGCCAGAATCCGGCACAGGCTAAGGCCCAGCAGAGGGCGCAGGCCCAAGCCCAAGCCCAAGCAGAAGCTAAGGCCCAGCAATGATGATCTATATACAATATTGTTAATGACGTTGGCCTCTCCCTACTGGTGTAGCCTTGCATGTATTGCAGGATAATTAGAGTCTTTATATGGGTTTACGACTCGTTCAACAAGAGAATTCACGAAACGTACTTTAGGGTGGAATTAATGATAAAAAAAATCCTGAGACTTTGCTAGCCAAGACTTGAACTATGTGTCCATCTATCTGAATTAGCATATAGCGCCAAAAATTTAATAAAGGGCACATAAAATATTACTATAACATATAATATGCCGAAAAATAAGACAAAAAAATTTATCGAGGTCTTGATCCAGCCGGGATTCGAACCCGGGCCAGCAGCTTAACTTTCACTTTAGTAATGGAAGGCTGCTGTGCTACCACTACACCACTAGACCCGATTACTTGTTAGCCTTTGTCACGTATTCATGTTCAATCTAGAATATGTGAGACATTCCCCACAGAAGTAGTTCTTACGGCTGCCCCGCAATGATTTGCCCACAGAAAAAGTATATTTACGTCGGGCTATTAATTAGTGCGTCCACAGTCATACTCATTAATCTGCATGCCAACTGAGAGACCTAGAGAAATATATACTGACAAGAGATCTTCTGCAGAGCGCATATCCGATTCTTGGAGAAATGCATCAGTGGGGTCTTATATAGATCCAAACAATTCCGCGAAATTGATGAAAGGCCCTTCTCTCCCTAACTTGACGGGATCCCGATTTCAGGTTTAGTCACGTGCAACAATGACATGTGATACTTAGACCTCGTCGCCCCCACCTCCCAGGTGTAGGCTATGCCGGAATCTCCACCAGCGAAACGACCTCGACGGCGAAGTGCACCTGATGGCCGCAAACAAAACCATGTAGCTGCAGAGAAAAAACGAAGGGAAGCTATTCGTCAAGGCTTTGTGGACATCGCACGTGTTGTGCCTGATCTTGACGTTAGCCAAAGCCGGTCAGAAGCGTTTGTACTAGATCGGACGGTGGCGCTACTCAAGAACTTAGGCAAGGAAAATAAGGATCTTCGCTCTTTGCTGGCTAAATATGATATCAAAGACCCTAAGATTACCCCGCAATAGCATATGGCGAACCTCGCCTGTGCACAACTTCCACGGTGATCTCTGATCTAGCACCGAGGCGGCGGGAAGATTACGCGAATGTGCGCACAATCCCGTCGCAAAGCATGGAAACATCCGTCTAGTAACCCAGAATATGCATCCTAGCTTAATTTATTAGAACTAACTCCAATCCTTTTGGGCTTTATTTGGATAGCTAAGCTCTGTGGCAGCCTTCGTATGAACCCGTGCCCCAATCTCCCATATATTTTCATCCGTGGAGTTCTTATCAGATGGACCAAACATATGAGGGTGTTTTGTCACCAAATTACTTTTCGATCTCGCACAAGGAATTTGCGAGGGTTGAAATATTAGGTCACTAAGCGTCACCGAGTTCCGAAATCATGAAGTCGGTATTGGAATTCTACCTGAACGGAAAAAAACGGGTGGTGCGTGATGCTGATCCGACCCAGACGTTGCTAGACTATGTACGCAGCACAGGACTCACTGGCACCAAGTTAGGCTGCTCCGAGGGTGGCTGTGGCGCATGTACGGTCAGTATGAGTTCCTGGACTGGGGAGAAAGAGCATCACTATGCTGTCAATGGATGTATCACTCCGTTGATTGCTGCTGATGGAAAGCATGTGACGACCATCGAGGGGATCGGTAATGCTGCGCATCCTCATGCTGCCCAGGAACGCATCGCAAAGTTCCATGGCTCGCAGTGTGGATTTTGTACCCCGGGTATTGTAATGAGCCTGTATGCACTGTTGCGTGAGACGCAAGGCAAGCCTACCGAGGAGCAAGTTGCTGAAGCCTTTGATGGCAACCTATGCCGATGTACGGGTTACAAGCCGATCATCGATGCCGCACAATCCTTTGTGGCCACTAATGGTGGCTGTTGCAAGGAAGGCGGCGGTGGATGTTGTAAAAATGGTGTGAATCCCGTGGCAAATGGCGGAATCGATGGCGTCGGATTCGACAACGGTCCTGTCGATGGATGTTGCAAAAACAGCGCCAATGGAATCATCGACGCCAAGGCTGACGGTATAGATGGCAAATGCAAAAATGGAACTGGTGATTGCTGCAAAAACAAGGCCAAGTCCGAAGAGCGACCGCGGAAAAAGGCACGCATATCGATGGCTGACGAGGGCTGCTGTGGTGGCGGTTTCCAGGGGGGATGCTGCAAGGATACCCCTTCTGAATCGGTCGCTAACACCCCTAATGGGCTTTCCCTACGGCCATATCCTCACGCAGAGCTGATTTTCCCTCCGGCACTTAAGAAATACCACCCAGAGCTACTAAAGATTACGGCCCCCAACGGAGTTGTGTGGTATCGTCCGACAACAATTAAGGAGGTTACTGAGGTGCTTTCCGAGCATCCAAGTGCTAAGCTTGTGGGTGGTGCCTCGGAGTTTCAAATCGAGGCCAAAATTAAGGGTGACGAGCACCCCGTCGTGGTTTACATGATGGACATCCCAGAATTGGCCACCTTCGAACATATTCCCGGTAAGGGCATTAAGTTCGGTGCGAATATTCCCCTATCGACGTTGGAGGATCGTCTCCATGAGTTGGTCGCTGAGCTCCCAGTCTCCAAGACTCAATGGTATGCCGCAGTGCTAGAGCAGTTGCGATACTTCGCCGGGCGTCAGATCCGGAATGTCGCTACCCCAGCGGGTAATATTGCTACTGCTTCTCCCATTTCGGATCTGAATCCCCTCCTAGTGGCTGCTAATGCCCTTCTTTATACTACTAGCCCGACGTTGCCAGAGCTCCGTATGGGTGACCGCGAAAAGCCATTCTTTGTGGGTTATAGACGTACGCGGCTTCCCAGTGATGGGATTTTGACACATGTGTGGCTTCCAGAATCACGGGATGGCGAAGTGGTGCGAACATTCAAACAAGCAAAGCGCAAGGACGACGACATCTCCATAGTCACTGCTTGTTTGCAAGGTATTGTTACGAACGGAAAAATCACCGAAATATCGCTGGCATATGGTGGTGTGGCACCCTTCACTGTTCTAGCTAAATCCGGATCTGAGATCCTCAATCAGCCTGTGGACGCTGTACTCGAACTAGGGCTTCAGGCCCTAGCTGATGAGTTTGCACTGCCTTTCAATGTACCAGGAGGCAGTGCGGTATATCGCCGCTCACTGATTCTGTCGTTTTACTACAAATTCGTACAGGCGCTCATGCAAGAGGCAGGCCACTCCAGTGCTGATATAGCGGCATTGAAGGATGTCACACGCACTACGCGGCCTGTGGGAGTGCGTGAACTGCACAATCCCTTTGAAGAAGATCTAATCGGTAAAAGTCTTCCCCATGCAAGCGCCATGAAGCAAGTCACCGGCGAGGCGCAGTATATTGATGACCTGCCTCCCACTGCACATGAGCTCCATGCTGTTCAAGTGATGTCTACTCGTCCATGCGCTCGTATTGTATCTGTGGATACCTCTGATATCATGGATATGGAAGGTGTTGAAGGATGGGTAGATCGTAGCGATGTTGCTGGATCCAATGAATGGGGAGGGCTCGCTAAACTTGGCCCCGATCTACTGTTTGCTGATGGAAAGGTCCAATATGTGGGTGATTGTATCGGTTTGGTCGTGGCTAAGAGTCGGGATATTGCAGCTCGGGCTGCCCGCCTTGTCAAAGTCGAGTATGCTGATGAAGGCGATGCTATCATCAGTATTGAACAGGCGATTGCCGCTGAGTCTTTCTTCGATTTCAGGTCTACAATAGAGCGTGGAAACTTTGATGTTGAATGGGATGGTGCTGCCTACAAGTTCGAGGGCACATGCCGTACCGGTGCACAGGAGCACTTCTATCTCGAGACGCAGGGAGCAATTGTGTATCCACTTGAGAATGACGAGATGGTGGTAATTGGCTCAACACAGAATCCTAATGAGGTGCAATTAGTAGTTGCAGCTGCCTTGGGAATTCCTGCCAACCGTGTAGTTGCCAAGACTAAGCGCATGGGTGGTGGATTTGGCGGAAAAGAGACTCGTTCTGTTCACTATGCGGGTATTGCCGCTGTGGCAGCAGCCAAATTTGGTCGGCCAGTCCGTGTTATTACCACCCGGGCCGAGGATATGTTGCAAAGCGGCCAGCGTCATCCATTCCTCACCAAGTGGCGTGTTACTCTCGATAAGGATTACAAGTTTACAGGGCTTGATGCACGTCTCTATGCAAATGGTGGCTACTCTATGGACTTGACAAAAGGTGTGGCAGATAGAGCAGTGCTCCATGTGGATAACTGCTACAATTTCGGTCCCAATATCCATATTAAATGCTGGCCATGCCGTACAAACACGGCGTCAAACACCGCGTTCCGCGGATTTGGCGGACCACAGGGGATGTTTGTGGCTGAGTCGATCATTCACGAAGTGTCTGATGCTCTTGGAATAACCCCGGATGATCTTCGTCGCCGGAACTACTATCCTGCCAAGAATGGTGTGACGCCTTACGGCCAGAACCTCGGCGATGACTTTACAGTGCCAGTGATGGCTGAAAAAATCCTGAAAGACACCCGCTATGATGAGGTACGACGTGAAGTCGATGCGTTTAACTCCAAATCCAAATGGATTAAGCGTGGTCTGGCCCATGTTCCTACCAAATTTGGGATCAGCTTTGGTGTTACATGGCTGAACCAGGCTGGTGCATTGGTCCACATCTACGAGGATGGATCGGTTTTAGTGGCCCATGGTGGTACGGAAATGGGACAGGGACTGCACACTAAAATGACAATGGTGGCTGCGGCTGAGCTGGGCGTCCCTTATGAAAATGTGTACATTTCTGAGACTAGCACTCAGACTGTACCAAATGCATCTCCCACCGCTGCATCTGCCTCCTCTGATCTGAATGGCATGGCTATTAAGAATGCCTGCGATAAGCTGAATTCTCGTTTAGCCCCATACCGTGCTAAGCTCGGTTCAGATGCCACAATGGCCCAGCTTGCTCATGATGCATATTTTGACCGTGTTAGCCTCAGTGCCACAGGATTTTACAAGACTCCCGATATTGGCTTTATGTTCGGCGATCCTAACCCCAAGCCAGCATTCAGTTACTACACTCAAGGTAACTGTGTGGCTTTGGTGGAAGTGAACTGCCTAACCGGAGACTGGAGTTGCTTGCGAGCCGATATCATTATGGACATTGGCCGGCCAATTAACCAAGCTATCGACTATGGTCAGATTGAAGGCGCATTCATACAGGGAATGGGTCTGTTTACTATGGAAGAATCGCTATGGCATCAGAATGGTGGTCTATTGACGCGAGGCCCGGGCAATTACAAAATTCCAGGATTCAGGGATATCCCGCAACATTTCAATGTTTGTCATCTCACAGACCGGCCATTTGCGCATCTAAAGAGTATTCGCCGGTCCAAGGGAATTGGTGAGCCGCCGTTATTCCTTGGATCTACGGTGATGTTCGCCCTGCGCGATGCTGTGAAAGCTGCACGACTTAGTCGTGGTCTGAGCATTCCTCGGGGAATTGAGGCACCATTAACGACTGAACGTATTCGTGTGGCTGTTGGGGATGATATTATTGAACGGTCCCGCGTCGAGGAGGTTGGCAAACCGTTCTCATTCCGTGCTTGAGTGCTCCAGCTGTGCATATCCCCATATATGCGCATAGGAGCAAAAGATAGATGATGTGCATATTTCATAGATTATGACGTAACTGTCGTTTTACACTAGGCTAAAGCGTCATCAGTGCCAACCCAAATTTCATGTCCGGTTCAGATCAAAGTGGGACGTGCCAGAAATAGATGACCTTGAAATTAATTGGTAAGATTCGTAGGAATTCCACTCTTTTCAAGACTAATTCATTAACCTGACCACTAGATTTGGGCCCTCATCTAAATATAGTATTTACCTGTTTCCAAAAATTGTCACATAAGCCCCGCCGCAACTCGCGCACTTGGAAACGCCCCCACTACCTTGTTTTTATCCCCGGATAGGGCCTTGGTGAGATGCGTAGACTGGTGGCATTGCTACTAGTGTTTCTCACACTGGTAGATGCGCGAAGATATATTAAAACATCGGCACTTCTACCGTGTACCGAGAACTCGCAGTTCTCAGCCAAAAAGTTCGATGTCACTTTTGACGCCGATACGAAAAAACTAGGCATCGACGCCCAGCTAGTCAGTGCCATCGATGGAAACTTCACTATCAAGGCCGAGTTACTTGTCTATGGAATTTCAGTCTTGACACGGGACATCAGTGGTTGTGATCTCTCCAAAACGGTGTGTCCTATCGGCCCCGGAAAATTCGATGTTGAGGCAACATTTACAGTACCGGAACAATACATTAAAGATATTCCAGGAATTGCATACAGCTTCCCAGACATTGATGCTGTGATTCGTGCTAGAGTTTACTATGTTGACTCGGGAGGCAATATCGAGGGTGGTGAGATCGCCTGCGTCGAGGCTCAGCTATCTAACGGCAAGACTGTACAACATCAGTATGTATCGTGGATTATTTTTGGGATAATTGCCCTTGGTGTATTTGTGGCCGCAGTTACGACACTACTTAACCGGATCTCAACTGCTGGCCACATCATATCCAATGTGGTGTCATTGTTTACCTATTTCCAGGGAGTTGCTGCTATGGCAATGATGGCGGTCAACCGAATGCCCCCAATTGCTGCTGCATGGGCCCAAAATTTCGAATGGACCATGGGGATTATATCCCAGAAATCCATTCAAGAAGCTATTACGTGGTATGTTCGGAGTACGGGCGGAACCCCAACAAACATTCTGCCCAACAAGGATATTATATCCATTGCAGTGTACAAACGACAGCTTGAGGAGGACTATGGCCCATATGTTGGGCCACTGGTGAAGCGGGTGAGTGTGAACTCGAACTCCACCACCACTGACGAGTCTAATCCTAATCTTGATAAAACACTGGTTCTTCAAGGAATAAAGCGCGTTAGCTACCTGGCTAACATTGAATTAAGCAATTTCTTTGCCACCGGAGCGGCGTTTTTCATCTTTGTGGGCCTGGCTTTGGTGTTCGTTCTTGCGCTTGTTAAGGGAATTTTAGAGCTATTCATTCTAATGGGTAGTACTTGGCCGAATCAGTTCGATAATTATCGCGTTCAGTGGCGCGCATACACAAAGGGAGTAATGTTTCGCTACTTTCTAGTCGGCTTTACGCAGTTATCGGTGCTGTGTCTGTGGGAGTTAACCAACCGCGTATCTATTGGTACCACCGTTGATGCGTGTGTGATGTATGCCGTTTTATTGGTGTGCCTGATCTTTGCTGTCATAAAGGTTGGATTCCTGGCTCGTAAATCCAAAGCAATATTTCAGAATCCGGCCTACATTCTCTACGGCAACCCCGAAATCTTGAATCGGTGGGGCTTTTTGTATGTCCAATTCCGGGCTGACGCATATTGGTTCTTGACACCGCTATTGACATATGCTTTTGTCAATTCGGCAGTTATTGCGTTTGGCCAGGCTAATGGAAAAGTTCAATCCGTCATTGTGTTTGCCGTGAACCTGGTATATCTGGTGCTGATTTCTTGGGTGAGACCCTACCTTGATAAGAAAACCAACGGATTCAATATTGCAATCGTGGCTGTGAGTTTTGTGAACTCGATCTTCTTCATGTTCTACAGCCAAATATTTGGAGCCAAGGTTGATGTGGCTGCATCGATCATGGGGATTGTATACTTCATACTGAATGCTGTAGTATCATTGATACTATTGATTATGATTATTGTGGCCTGCTTATGGGCTTTGTTACACCCCGATCCCGACACCCGATATGAGCCTGTTAAGGATGATCGTCATATGTTTATTCCTGATGGTCCTGGGGAGAAGGATACGGAACTGGATGCTCTTGGAGATACGGCCCGAGACGGGTGGCGAGAATCGTACCTTAACTATCCAGCTCCTGACCTCGGCCATAATGACTATGAAAGGCTTCCTGGTGCATCTGCAACTGATCTTACAACCCCAGACCCACGGGTACACCAGACAGCCAGACGTGAGACGCTGAGTGGTTACGACGATGAAACGTGGCCGACATACCGCGACTTCCAATCAACAGGAGTAATGGGACAACCGATCCGCAGTGGCTATACTGATCAAATATCTGACCGGTTGGTCGACCATGAGGATGAAGCTGTTGACCCTCTCTCAGAGTCGTTGCCGAGCTCCTATCATTCCAAACCATCTGATCACTACTATCGATAGCAAAACCAAAGACTGCATACACCATTCTTAGACAAACATTATGGCATTATCTTTACCCATTGAGAAGACTGTTTCGACATGTACAGATACGCATCTCTGATACGTTGCAAATTCACCCCGGAGGAGGATACTAGTTTCCAGGGCGGGATCCTAATCAGAGATGAGCCGGCCATTACGGATTCGGAAGCTGGTCGGCCCCAGTGGCATATAAAAGTACCTAGCCTCATTAAGACACCCATTGCTAAACAGTTATATCTTAACCCTAGCTGCCTAAGGTCGTGTGGTATAGTCACGTTATCACGGGATATTATGAGTTGTGCACACATTCCAGTCCAATATTCCCTAGCCGAGCTAGATCCCAGTTTCTAAATTCATATTTAAGCTCAAGCTCCGCGTTAGACAGCGTGTGGGGCAGGGGCCACCGCCCCAAGTCCCTAGCCCAAATATTAATCGGGGGGGACCAGAAACGTGGGGCCAAGAAGCCTCCAAGCGGGATCTGAAAAAACCATAAACTGCCTAGTAAAAATCCGAATGTAATGCTTAGTTCAAGATGCAGACCCAGCACATGCCCGATCCGGAGTATCTTATACCGCTTATCGCAAGGCGGCACTTATTACCGGCCCGCATGACTGCGTGATGTGCGTCAACCCGCGACTTATGTGGCCAGCGACAGACACTACATGCATCATCCGGTTGGTGCCTGGGGTCTTTTTTGACAACAAGCATCGTTTACCTTCATCCAGTTTCACCACCTATCCCCACAGCGACCGTGTGAAGCTGGTCAAATAACGCATTGTGCTGATGAGGGACACAACCTCTACGGCAATGCCAACGCTTCACAAGCGCACAAGCAGTTTATCTACGCTATCAGTGGCTCCGTTAAGTATATCAAAACCCGGATATTCTCTCCCAGGAACGCCAAGGAGTCCTCGTACCCCACGCAGTTCGCATAGCCCGCATAGTCCCTTAACGCCACGCACGCCCCGCAGTACACACGAGCCAGGATTGCCTCGAGAGCCGCAAACTCCTGGTAGCATCAATTCATGGGCCACCAGCAATAACAATGATCACGATCGGAGTTCGTTCTCCATCCCCAGTCTAGGCAGTCCACCAAGCCTTGCCTACTCATTCGAGCTGTATCAAGTGAACACTCGGTTACTACGACGACGCCACAATGCGATTAGAGAGCTCTACGAAACAGAGAAGCAGTTTGCCCAAGATATGGCAGTGGTAGTTCGCCTGTACATGTGCTCCAGTGCCGATATAGGCCTATCTCCCGCGCAAATCGGTGCTCTTTTCAGTAACGTCACGGAGATTTTGGATGTAAGTCTCAGTCTTGTGGCGATTCTAGAGACCCAGGTCCCGGAAACAGTTCTATGCGGCAATGGGAGCACACTAGGAGCCCAAGATGTTGCTGCAGACGCCGAAACTCGTGTTGGCCATGCCCTGTGCTTATTCCTGACATCTCCCATGTACCAGGCATTCGAAACATACACCCATACGAACCGAGAACAAATGAATGTATGCTTTTCTTTACGACTTGCCGCCAGACCCGTCCAAAGATGGCTGGGACGATGTGGCCGCGAAGCACGGAGCTTCACTACCGCCTGGTCTCTTGATGCGCTCCTAATTAAGCCGGTACAGCGTCTGGCTAAATACCCTCTGTTTTTAGGAACTCTACTGGATGCCACCGACAAAAGCCATCCAGACTATGGCGACTTGGAGACGGCACACCGCCGGGCAAGGCATTATATCGAGTGCATCAACGCTAGGTTTGGATGCACACCTACATGAGAATCGCACAAGCCCGGAGGCGAGCTGGACTCCCTTTTTATTCCATTCCTGGCAAAGTTTTGTTGAGAATAATGACATGGCATATAGCATAGCGAGTAAATCTAGCGACAACAGCAATAGCGAGCGTTGTGCGCATGCTGACGACAGGAAGGCTTGAAACTATGCCCCCGTGTGTGATTAAAGGATAACGCACTTCTTCTTTTTGCCCGACCCACCCGGCTTGGGTGGATACAAGGCGGCCACGATGGCATCATCAAACACCGTCTTCAGCCCGCGCTGGGTCAAAGCAGAACATTCGAGATATTTAACAGCAGCAAGGTCCTTGGCTAGACGTTCACCTTGCTCAACTGCAACTGGCCGGAGCTTTGATCGTGCCAGGCGCTGGATAACGGCTGGATCATTTCGCAGGTCCACTTGGGTGCCTACAATTATGCATGGCACTCCAGGACAGTAATAGCGCACCTCGGGCACCCATTTTTCACGTACGTTCTCAAAGCTAGCCGGCGTAGTGACCGAGAAACATACCAAGAAGATATCAGTTTGGGGATACGATAGCGGCCGAAGTCGGTCGTAATCTTCCTGACCTGCCGTATCGAATAGCAGTAACATATGAGCCTCATCACCAACCATCACCGTCACGGCATAGTTATCGAATACCGTGGGCACATAGTCGCTGGGAAACTTGTTAGTCGAGTACGACATTAGAAGGCAAGTTTTGCCCACTGCACCGTCTCCGACGACTACGCATTTGATAGAGGGTGGAGACCCGTGCCCATCATCTTGTCCCACCATGACTTTTGGTTCAGTGTGCAGGTAGAAAGGCGGAGAACCTATTTCCCGTAGGAAAGGAGAGAAGGGGAAGGGATGATGGATAGGGAAATGGATGGGGTCGTCTAATCTTGCTGAGTAACAAACCGCCGCGCGGTCCTCCGGATAAGCAACTGAGCTTAAGGGGTAGCCAGTGGCGTGTGGTCTATATACTTGGGGATTACAATGTTAGTTCATGTTCAGAAACGTGGCAGCTTGGCCCATTAGCGCGGGGGCGGGTTAAATCCGGGTGGTGCCATGATTCTACATCACGTGCTTGCTGACTCATACAGGGAGGCGCGGTAATTAGCAGTGCGTATAGAGTATGCGTTTTATGACCAGCGGGTTCAGGGCGGGTCTGTCCCAATTTTAGGTCCGATATAAGCCCGACTTAGGCCCAATTTAGGCCCAATCCCACGTCTAATTTAGGAACCCTAATTAGGACCCAATTCCTAACTCAATATAAGTCCGATGTCAGGTGTCCCCCAAATTGTTCCTTAGGTTTAACCTTTAGTCGGACTCCTCCTCGGCATTCTCGAGCCACTCTATCCATTGAGCAGCAAGAGTTCGTACCTTTGACCCGGTATCAGAAGTGCGCCACCACTCGTAGATAGCTTCTTCTTCTAGTAAGTCCGTATCATACAAAGTCATGAGGGCATAAACCAAGATCTTATCCCCTTGCAAGGTTCTCTTGGCACATTCTTCCTCAATGTAAGTCATTAATCGGATCTGACCCTCGCGATCAAATGTGATACGCTTGAGGAGCGGCGTCCACGCCTCAAACACGGCAGTAGTTGCACTTTTTACATCTACCTGTGCAATCAAATGCCCAATATGGCTAACCAGAGCATGGACAGCTGCCATTTGGACCTTCTCATGAGGGGCATTCATGGTCATGCGCAATGTATTGAGCTCCAGAATTGCCACGTCCTGGGTGTGCTTATCGACAATTGACCGGTTAATGGATGCCACAGCCTCACGCAAGAATTCGTCGTCGTCGTCATCCTCTCCATTGGCCGATAATCCATCGTCAGTACGCGCGCTCGCTGTGCTAAGCGATCGTTGTGGCTTCTTCCGTGGCTGCTTTGACCGTTGCTTGTTGGTGTTATCATCCTCTGAAAACTCGATAGAAGAGTCACTGAGATACATGGCATCCACAAAGTCAGCTAAATTATCCTGGAATCGGGCATCTTCTGGCTCGTCAACCCATGGACGTTCTTCATCATCATCCTCGGGCTCAGGCAATAAAGTATTGGGCTCTATGAGAGTCTTGGATGCGACGCGGGAACCAAACCCAATCACAGAGTTGGCCTGGATATCAGCCCCACTTCCAATAACAGCACCAGCACCCACAATTGAGTTGGTAATTTGGACGCCTTCTTCGACAATTACGTTGTCCATTAGGTAGGCATTGCGCAGCACGACCCGGTCACCGATCTGACAGTTTCGGCCAATAACTGACCCAACAACCTGCGTATCAGCACCGATTGATGTACCTCCAGCCACGACAGTTTGACGACCAATAATACAACTCTGGCTAAGGGCCACATCACGTTCCGTGTAAATATGTCCATTGTGATACCGATATGTCTGGTCACTCATCTCATTGGCATCCACTACCAAAGGATAGCTATAGCGGCCAACAATGTCCTTAGACACTGCCTTGTAAGTTTTAAAACTTTCAACGCGGGCAGCATATCCTTCAGTCAAAATGTGGGCATATATAGTCTTACCCAACAGATCAGAGTTCAAGATCCCCGTAACAAAGTCATTCCGTAGATGTTCGTAGTCAAAATTCTCGGTGAACAGTGCCGGCACGTCCACAGTGCAAATGTCAATGCGACAGTCAATCAAATCATTGCGGAACGCAACTGCTGGCAGCTTGAGTAATTCAGTGGCATCCACACCTACCTGGCGCCCTAGCACAGATTTTTTATAGCCCACAAGTCGGCCAGTATTATTATCGACCACAAAAAGGCCAGTTTGACGCGATCGCGTGCGGTGCATTGCCGCAGCTTGACGTAGCACCACACTCATAATGCAGTTCTTGTCCTCGCGTTTCCGACGCACATGTGCATCCCAAACAGGTTCAAAGTCGACGTTACAGACCACATCACCTGAAATTAACAAAAAGTCTGACTTGATCACACCTCGGGCGTCGAGATCACGCATCGCATCGCCTACACTCAGTGAATTCGGCAACGCAATGACGTGCAGCTTGAAGGGAACATACGGCGAGTTCCACTTTGATTTCTTGGATATGTATTCCTCCACTTGATCCGCATGAGCGCAACACATCAGATAGACCTCTCGAACTCCAGCGCTGACAAGAAACTCTAGCGTATACTCGATGAGAGGAGTATTCGCCAACGGAAGAAGACAGCGAGGTCTGGCAGCCGTCAACGGCTGAAACCGTGGCAGGTACGAGTCACAGAGAACTACCGCCTGAAGGTTTCGTTCCTCGACTTTCTTAGGACCCATATCCTTAAAACGAGGTTGTAAGCGTGGATTTGAGATGAGCTTTCGCTATAGCGGAGATTACTAGTGCGACCAAGTGCATTACACTCGATATGCTTAAACTGGGGAAAGATCAGGCCAATGCGATTATGCGGCTCTGATGCTACCAATTGATAGCAAGCGATGTATTATCATTTCTTTTCGGTATATAGATATAATCTTAACTTATGACAACATGCTATATCCTTGATCTGAGTAGCCAATTTCTTGGAAACGGGCGCTGGGGTACTTAATTACGCACACATCTCCGCTGTCACCTCCTCTCCTCACACCTCACCCCCTTCCAGGGCTGTGACATCGTTAGGCATGGACGTGGAGCAGCTGGGTGTGCTTGAAAAGCGGATTAAGCGGCCACGTCGGCCTAAGCTGATTCTTTTAATGGCCACACTCGCTCATGCAGCGTCGTGTCTGCTTGTTTTCGGATTCTACGACAAGTTGTACGCACGCTCGACATACGGGAGCGCAGGTCTTGTTTCTGCTGCTATGAGCGGACTGAGTCAAGGTCTTTTGCAGCTTTTGACATCGAAAGTAGACTTTCCTAATGTCGTAAAGTTCCAGGTATGGGGTGTGGCCAATGGGATATGGACCCGATTCTGGACGGAGCAATTGTTTTCGCGGTATGAAAATGCCCCAATGAAGATACTATGGGATCAGATATTTGGCAATCCATTTGGTGTTCTGATCTTCACATCTCTTACCGCATTTTGGGAAGGGTATGATATTGATCTGTACCTACAAAAGAACTATCTTGCAGCATTGAAAATCAGTCTTCTGGTATGGCCGGTGGCATCTGTGGCACAGTTTTTGGTGATCCCACAAAAGTATATTGTGCTCTTCAACACTATAATTAACTTCGCGTGGACAGTCATTTTGGGCCTGCTCACCTGATGTTAGGCAACAGTTGCTACCCCACTCCGTCCCCTGAACAAAAGATTCTATGGCTAACTGCACATATAGTCTATAACCCATTTAAGACCTACCTTAGCAAACTCAATATAGAGTGTAGAGCTTTCCAGTTCTCTGCTCCCTCTATATCCCATTATAAGGTCATCGGGGTGTAGACCTTGGGACATACTAATCGCTAATCGTATGCCTCCTCTGCCGAACCTTCGGCGACTGTTTTCATCATTCCGGAGTGAGGAGGAAGAACGTGAATATTCGCGTACGGCTTTCTTCAACTTTGTAGGGTTTATTGCCACTTCTGCGGTATTCTCATTGATTGCCCAAAAGGCCAACGGATCCAATGGCCCGGGTCTTTAACAGGAACACCCCGCGATGGTTTCACAAATGCATTTCGACGGAGAGTATTCCCAAAAACCCCGCATTCCGGGTAATCACCTCTCAGAGTTTAAATGGGAGCGCGCTAGTCGCAGATGAAATGAATGTCACGGCATTCTCTACACAGTATGATGAAATGAGGCAGCTGCGTATTGCTGCCGGCTTGGAAACTCAAGAGCGAACAGTACAACTTCAGGAGGGAGGGCTGGTACATCAGAATCTCGAGGAAGCCGCCTTACGTGGAGAAGATGAGCGTCGAGTTTATGATCTGCTATCTTCGGGGGAGGGTTCACGGCAGAACATGGAGTTCCTCAAGTGCCTGGGAATGGCGCAAAAGCTTGAAACTCTTTCAATAGGGCATGGCGTGCGTGAACTGCGAATGCGAGGCCAAGTGGGTCGATACAGACTCCGTGGGATCATTGATGGAGTCGACGTGGATCCCCATACGGGGGAGATGATGATTTTGGAAAATAAGACCACGCGACAATACAAAGTATACTCATATATGTTACGTCTGGCATATCATCAAGTATTGTTCTATCATAAGATGTTTCAGAGTTTGCTGGCTAGCCCGATAAACGTCCAGGAACTTATGGCTGTGCCGGATGAATGGCTGAAATTGGAATTCCCTGCTCCATGGGACAAACGAACATTCACAGATGTACTCTCGCAACTTGAAAAAGCCATCACATCTCTACGTAATAGTGGGTTGAAGCTAAGTTCTGAAATGGAGTTACGATTTCACATGCTAAACTCCTCCAAGGTAAAGCCCCAGGAATGGTTCCGAGTAACTTATGATGAAGCTGTCCTCCAGGATGTATACAAATTTCGCAGTGATCTATTAGAGGAGCGCCGAGGACCCTTACCGTTCACATTGCGCCAATTAGAACAAGAGCAATAGTAATCCACGTGGTACAACAATGGTACGCAATCCTCCTCTACTCGGATATAAGCCTCAATCTTGGGATTTTTTTAGGTCACGTTTAATAAAGACGCATAGATACCTCCTCCTAAGGGAGAAAAGGGTCGTGTCGTATCTAAGTTCTATACAAGGTCATTAAAATCATTTCCGTGTACTGTTCAGCGGGGAATCATGCTGTCGAAATGTAGTGTTTCGCCATTTCATAGACTGTCCAGCATATAGCAGTTGACGGCATATTGGCCACAACACGAGGTTTGACGCCACGGACGAATCCAGCAAGACCATGGCGTCGATAAATGTACGCGGCTGTTGATGCTAGCCCAGTTAATTTGCGAGCTTCAGCATCATTTGAAACCCCTCTTGTTTGCAAAAGGGTTTTAATAACATCAAAAGGAGTAGATACTGCAGCAGCACTTGCACCAGCAATACCACCACTCACACAGTGGATAAGTGGATCAGCCTTCCGACTTGGGTTCAAAAAATGCGACAAAGCATCATAGACAGTAAAATTCGTAGCCGCAAATGGCACATTCATCAGCAGAGTTGTAGGATAGCTCACATAAAAAGCGGATGGGCCTTCATTTCGCCAGATTGAGCGAGCAGTAGCCAGTAAAGACCCTCGATACAACTGCATGCGCTGTTTCAGGACATCAAAAGGATTCATTAAAGCATCGGAGGACGTGGTAGCTGCAGCACCTGCGATAGCGCTTGTGATTGGTCCATTGTGGCCTTCGCCACCAATAGCTGAAGATACGCCTTCATAAACAGCAAACTGTACAGCATGAGCCGGACCTGCTCCCAGGATGACGCTACCCATCCCTCGCCAAAGCGCAAGTGCTCCTTCAGATGCACTGACACTGGAAATGGATTCAATAACGCCACGATAAGCATTTTGGACAGTAGAAACCTGCATTCTTGTCTTAATAGCATCCACAGGATACATCACAGTATGTTCCATGATCCCTGCCATGGCCCCAGCAGCCATGGACACCGACAATGGTGTCGAGGCTGGCAGGGCTTCGAAATCGTATTCTTCCTCTTCCGCGTGCAGTAGCGGAGACATATATTCCATTGCTTGTACTCCAGACTCTCCTCAAGTTAATAAGATACCAAAGTTCAAGCCGAACAGACCAGAACTAAGTCACGACAAAGGATTGAAGAGAAGCAGCAGCCGAAGAAACCACTCTTTGTCACCAACCCCATATGCTCAAGGTGGATTGATTCTTCAGCGATCTAGACTGCTGCTGAGTCATCCAGAATGGGGATCAGTGGGAACTGGCTAGATTTCAATCAGTGGAGAAGATGGGAATTTCGGTGACTCTATATTAGCAAGATGGGGTCCAGACAAGCACACTTTACCATTGAATCAGGGATTGAGTCACCTTTTGTCCCAATTGCTGAAATTGACTCATTGCCCTGAGGGAGGAATGGTTGAATTAACCGATGATTCTCCCTGTGGTTTACATGACAAGGACAATGTAAAGTTATCTCATACCAATTCCTCTGCAATATTATATTCCTGGGTTCCCAGAACCATGCATTGAGGACTTCTGTAGTCATAGAGTTGGTGACATGGTATTATGGATCAGTTTCCCCATCGCTTTGACCACTGCTGAAGAGCCTGATTTCACGTGCAATCCTTTCTTCTGCACTCTCTATTGCTTCATTTTCTGGCATGAGCACCACGAATTCCCCAAGTCGGTATGGTCGGAATCGCCATTGGCGGGGTCCTATAAAGGTTCGCGAGAACGAATTGAAAGTTTCTCCTTCCGAAGACTCATCCGCATGGTCTGCTTCAGTGTCCCACCATTGATCTGATCGGGGGATATATACAGCACCCTGGCGTTGTAGACTTGCGCCTTCTCTAACATCCCCGTCAGAAGTCCTGTCTGTAGACTTCATACAGTGTTTCTGGTTAATCAATGGCATTGCACTACCATCTCGATACCGAATCCATCCAGATGCATCCTTATGTGGTCGCCATAAAGGTACACCCATAGTTGAGGATATACTTTTAGAAAATACCAATGGATTCGCTATCCGTCGGTTAGCTCGTCCAGAGAATCTGACAAATCGCCGTTAAGCTAATACATCGAATTCCGGTTGTGTATAACTACATTGCATCTCAGTATATATATTGGAGTCTCGCTGGCGTCGAATGATCAGTATATACATAACTCAACTCGATATAGTCCAAGTGGGTAGTTCTTGAGCATAATATCCTGGAACTTATTGAGAACTATGATATGGACCCCACTCATGACCTATTGGAATTGGGTATCATACAACGTAGTTGTAAACTAATATTGGGCATAGTGGGTTGAGACTTATGTTTTCTAGGTGGGTCCTTGTAGCTGCGTTTAATATATCCTACCATTCTTCCCAATAAAGCACGTTTAGAGTGCCCATAATCAATAGCCATTTCCTTCCATTAGTCATGAACGCGTCGCCGGCTAGCCGTATCCGCCTTGGAGACTGATGCTTGGTAGGTACGCAGAGACGGCAGATGCCACTGAATTACCGTACAATCTAGATCCCGAGTTAAGTCGACAGCGACACGAGGATCCCACATATCTGATCTCTTCTGATTCTGGGCTTATGGATGTCTCCGAAGACACCGATGCCACCTACCATATTGCATCGTCTCCTCCTCCAATGATCGCCAATGATGGTCCAGAATATAGACCCACAGCATCTTTAGGAGATATGGACTATAATTACGTTGGTATGGACGTCGATGATGACGAGCATGGATCTACTGATGCCGATGAAGAACAGGATACGACCGAGTCAACGATAGTGGCTGGATATCGAGCAAATTCAGGAAGCTTCTCGGGAAGTTTCTCAGCTGCAGGATTAAGTTTCAAGCGTAGTGACGATCCAATTCAGGTGATTCGGGATGTAATTGACCATGAAGTTGATACCCCGCTTTTGGCTGGCATTCAACCGGTTGATCTCAGTCGGTTCGGCCTTACCGAAGTGCCTGAGGAGGTAGCAGATCTTCGAAATCTGGTCCGGCTTGATGATCGAAGACGAGAGTTAATCAATCTGGTGTTGGCTCATAACGCGTTGACGTCTTTGCCGCCGTCTTTATTTGACGTAGGCAATATTCAGTGCCTCAGTTTACGCTATAACGAACTCACAGAGCTTCCACCAGCAGTGGCCAAACTGCACAATCTTCGCGAGTTGAATGTAAGCCATAATCAACTCCGGTTTCTGCCAATGGAACTACGAAACCTCAATCTCGAGGTGCTCACCACGTATCCGAACCCGTTCTTGGAACCCCCGAAATCTAACGAGCTTGAGCAACGGATATTATACTCAGATCGCCCTCCACGACTACTTGAGCTTGCGCAGCGTTGTGTTGCCTCTAGTGCTGCTGCCAAAGTGGATGTTCTTAAACTGTCTGAGAGACTTCAACGCCGGGAACGATTACTAGTAAGGGAGAGCGTTGATGCATATATTCTGGGCCGTGCCTGTTCCGGATGCAGTAAACTTTTCGTCCGACCTGCAATGGTTTTGACAAGGTGGGTTCGAGGCCAGGGCGATTATATTCCCTACCAAGCAAGATTCTGCTCGACCAAATGTGCAGAGAGTGTTGGTGCTCTATTTGGAGCGAGATATCCCAGCACCGAGGAATATTCGGAGTTGCTCTCCCAATGAGTTGGGAGAATCCTTGATCGATGGGACGATCCTTTCTTAATGGAACAATTCTAACTCCTTAATGGGAACTGACTTTACGAAATGTGATAGAACGACTTAGCATGAGGGCGACTTAAAAAAAAAGAGACTAAACATAAGTCAAGCTCACTATGACAATGAAGCAATGCTAGAATAAATAACGAAACTACTTATTATGCTAAGACTCGCTGATGCAACAACGCCAAAATGCATCAATGAGTGTCTAAGTGTG
>JAKTWK010000033.1:0-53428 GCA_030561035.1 Wickerhamiella bombiphila
CTATCCGAAGTTATGGCTTATACGTTACGCACTGCTATCCGAAGTTATGGCTTATACGTTACGCACTGCTATCCGAAGTTATGGCTTATACGTTACGCACTGCTATCCGAAGTTATGGCTTATACGTTACGCACTGCTATCCGAAGTATATTTTGATCTACGTTGGTATTACTAGTCATGCACGATTTATAAAATGCCGTTGATCACTATCGGTTTTGCTGTTCGCGTTTTGATCTTTGCTCGATAAGTAATTATTTCTTCACTGATATCGGTTTTTTCATGCCTCGTACTTGGTTCATCACTGGTGCATCATCTGGTTTTGGCCGTGTTCTAGCCGAGGAAGTCCTCAAATCTGGTGACCACGTCGTGCTGGCCGCACGCCGGTATGCACGACTCCAAGAAGTTGTCTCTGAGTATGGCTCCTCCAAAGCACTTGCCGTAGAGCTCGATGTCTTGAGCCCTGAATCCCGGACAGCTGCCATTTCTAAAGCTACCTCCACCTTTGGGCACATCGACGTACTCGTGAACAATGCTGGCGCCGCATCTTTTGGTGCCGTCGAGGAGTTCTCCGATGATGAATTGCGCCGTCAGATGGAATTGAACTTTTTCGCTCCCGTGGCTCTTACGAAAGAAGTGCTGCCCTTGATGCGTGCCCAGCAGTCCGGCCACATTGTGAATTTTTCTTCTATTGGAGGTTTGACACCTTTCCCTGGTTGTGGACCATACTGCTGCTCCAAGTATTCTCTCGAATGCTGGACCGAAACATTGGCCCGGGAAGTGTCTCATTTGGGTATAAAGGTCATGATTGTCGAGCCCGGCGCGTTTCCTACTGAGCTCGTGGGTGCTTTTATTTATGCCAAAAACCACATTGACGCCTACGAACCAGCATTGAACCCTATTCGCGAATGGATGCAAAACATGGAAAATACCGGGGATGTTCGCAAGGCGATGAAGGTCACTGTTGATGCTGTTAATGCTGGTAATTCTGCGCCTCTGAGGTTAATGCTCGGCTCTGATGCTTTTGCGCTGTATGACCGCGAAATGGAGGCACGTGGGAAGGACATCCAAAGCTGGCGCACTAGAGGTGAGGACACCAAAATTAACGCTTGAATGTCTTACCATCTAGATAGAACTGGTTGTATTTCCTTCTGAATATAAACATCTACAGATACACTCTATTTTTTCCATGACACATATATCACTTGAAGTGACTACCACTACATTTTTATGTATTCGCCTGTAACGCTGGATGTGGGGCACGGAACACCCCCCCCCTCGTTCTGCGCTTACTTCTCGGTACCAGTACCACTATCGTAAGTTATACATTATGTGTACTGTACATGTTACGCACTGCTCCTAACTTCCCCACCCTCACGATTATACAAGCCGTCTTAGCTCAGTGGGAGAGCGAGCGCCTGAAGAGCGCTAGGTCGTCGGTTCGAAACCGACAGACGGCATTTATTTTTGCCTGCATCATTTTTTTTTAGTGTGATATACCGCAATGCCTGATTCTAGTCTGATTTTGAGGAGTATCTATACTCCTCAGTTTCCCGATTCTACTTGATACTTTTTTAACTATTTCATAAGATATTCCTTGAAATTTTATCAGCATATGATATATATATGTATATGCCCTTATTATACAATATTATTGCTTGTCGACCAGTCCATTCTCACTAGGATATTTTACTTAGTGAATTATTGAATCGAGGATATCTGTATCACGCATCTCAATGGATATACACATACACCATCGATTGTATATGGCTTCTCGACTTGGTTCAAATATTTCCTTGAATGCCAAATTTATGCGTAGAGTTATGGCAGATTATACACCACCTCCACAAAGATGACATGCGCGCGTAATAGCTCAACCATATAGTGTATAGTAGCTTGAAGCAAATAGTATTATATACCCATTCAAGCAAAATTATTTGATTGCATGTATGATGTGACTATATGATAGCTTACGAGCAGTCTCAGCCTCTGAAACACTCTCCAGGTCCAAGTAAAGGTTATAACTTTGTCTTGGTCCTCAAGTTAGCTGAACTCATGCGATACTCCTGCGGCATCGCGAACCGTTGATTAGCATAGACCCTGGGTCCATTTAATCCTTCCTTCAAGCCGTTAGGATCACTGCTGAAACCATTTGGATATCTCCATTTGAAAAGATCAGTGTAGAAATTCTCCCGTCCTTCGATCTTATCAACGAGAAACTGCCCGAGGACTGGTAACATTTTAAATGCATGTCCCGACCCACCAGTCGACACAAATAGGTTTGTCCTCCCAGGCACAAAATCGTAGATGTAATCGTTGTTGATAGTGTCAGTATACCAAATGATTTTTGGCTCAAGTTCAATACCTGACTCTACTAAGTCTGGGAAAAAGATAGACAACCAATTCTTAGCTTGTTCCGTAATATGTCGAGTGAGTGCTGTAGCGGGAGGATCTGAATTTGCTGTCCTAGGTATCGAAACTATTCGCCCGTTCTTCATCCTGACTGGATTCGTATATTTTGTTTGACGAATAATCATCTTCATATACCCTTCAGGTTCCGCGATAGGGAACATGAACATACCCCCAAGAAAGTCCTTCTCTCGCGAGTGCCCGGTCTTCCAAGCGACAATCGGGAAATTTTTGCTACGATACTTTTCCAACAAGTCCTTACGGTCTTCTGGGACTTTAAATATGAGGACATTTCCCGATGATGCCTCATTAATACCATCCAACTCACCAACTAGGGCCGTGCTCCATGGCCCTGCAGCAACAACAACTAGATCGGCATGGTGTGCGATCCCATCCTCGGTAATAATCCCAGTAACCACTGAACTCTCACCAGGAGCGACCAAAAAATCCTTCATCGCACCCTCGGGAGTCCCAAGTATAAACTTCACACCCATCGATTCACATAAATATTTGGCATACTGACACCCCCGTGAGGCATAGAGAACACCTGAAGTCGTATCCAGTGTTCCATGTATATTTTTGATTCCTCTTGCTTTCAATTCATCAACAAGGCTAACCTTGTGGCTAAGCCCTGCCGCGTAAGCCCGTTTCATATCCTCAGGACTATCAATATCGTAGCGCAGAGGCCCGAAGCCATGTTTGTGGAAGTTTTCACGGCTTGCTCGTTCCTCCCAGCCAATTCGATCGTCAAGGCGCAGCATTGAGCATGTGTCCAGTATTATATGACCAGTGTATTTTGCTGCCTCCGCCGGAGGAACCAATGGCAACTCTCTAGACCACTTCTGCCATATCCCCAGTGCCTCAAAAGCAAGGCTCTGATAATGAGACTTCTCAGCATATTCTGCACGGAATATTTTATTGAGATCTGCCGATGCAGTGTCCGCGCCTTCGAGAAATAGCCAGTGGTTTTTATTGAAATCCAGCCGATCGTAGACCGTGATATTTTGGTAACCATTTTGGGCTAGATGCAGAGCATTTGACAAACCAAATACCCCACATCCAACGATGATAATCTTGGCGTCTTTCGAGTATCTATGCTGAGTGGCCATACTAGTGTTATCTTTGCTATCTGCATACGGCATCAAAAATGCATATCCGACTACATATGTGGTCACGTGAAAATACTGATCAGTGTGTACTGCGCGTTACATCATATATCTGAAGGTGCAAACCTGTTTCCATAGAGATTCTTGATGTAAAATATTAATGACGGTATAGTGTTTCAGAAATAAATGAAGACATTATTATTAGTCCCAAAAGTAACTTGTGAGCATCATCAACTATGTTGAGGCCTACCTTATTGAGTCATGCACCGTCCCATAGCTATTCGACTGCTGATAGATCTCAAGCCAAGAAAGAGGATCATGATTATAATTCTTGCTTGATATGAGCATCATCAGGGTATTTCATAGTCTCGAGCATCAATATTCATATCCTTGGAACCGTGGCTTTGCCCCTCTCCAACGCTTCGCTCCTAATATCATATGTATGGTGTGATCTCTCGCAATCGACTGACACACTGTGAACACCGTATAAATATCAATACTGTTTTCGAAATCAACCAACGGAGACAGATGAGAGAGGAGTTCAGGAACGAACCATGATGCAATCTATGCGTAAATTATCATCGTTACTTGCCAATATAGGAGCTAATAGAGATGTGTGGTTCCGCATTTAGCTATCAGTTGACAGAAGTATGTATGTGACCATCACTGTCGGCTAGGAACGATGTACTAGAAATCATTCGAATTTACATGCATGACGCAGCGGATCAATGCAGATGTCCAAACTTCTCCGATTAGAGCAAAACCCCTGGGGTGTAATATATGAAGTGAAGTACACTGACAAAATATCTAAGGAATTGTCTCGGGGTAGTTAAGAGGCCCTCCTCATTTATTCTACTGTATAACATCAAGTCGATGCCATCTTCCGGTTCCCCGACAATCGCCTTACCTCTCAAGGTCATATGACAAATATACCTCTAAGTCGGGAGCAGTAGTACATAACTGTTCCACAATGCAGAAATTATTATCATTATTATTACACTTGCGACTCCTAGATGAAATAGAGCCTACGTGAAGTTGCCACCTCTCGCGAGATCCCAGCGTCGTGTTATTATTGTGCGGATATGACATAAACGGAGTCATGATCATCGGTCATCAGCGAGTCGCAGATCATCATCGGCAAGTTTAATCTTGTACTGACTGACAAAGAGAGATTTGCAACCATATTTAAGACGACTAAGCTATCAATTCAGGAATAGAGGTTTTAGTGTGGTTTCGAAATGCCCGGGATATACGATTCTGAGAAGCAGGACCGCCTAGCATCTCCCGTGAGCGAGTCCGCCTCCAGCCATGGTGAGATCATCGATACTCCGGTCTCTTCCTCAAACGGTGGGTTCAAGACTAAACTCAACGACTTCGTTAATGGGTTTAAACGTGCTAAAGTGGAAGAATTAGATACTACAGGTCTGACAGAATCAGAGGTGTTAGCTCAACTTACATCTCGAGCTCCACTCAAGCGATCACTTAAAAACCGTCACTTGCAGATGATCGCCATTGGTGGATCAATTGGGAGTGGCCTCTTTATTGGCTCTGGCAATTCTTTCAAGACAGGCGGTCCCGCTGGTGTCGTCATTGGGTTTTCTGTCATAGGTATTATGCTGTTTTGTACTATGCATGCATTGGGTGAACTAGCAGTACGCTTTCCGATCCAAGGATCATTTGCTGTATATTCCACAAGATTCATCGATAAGTCATGGGGGTTTGCTATGGGGTGGAACTACGCTCTTCAATGGCTAGTCACATTTCCACTAGAGCTTGTTGCGGCCGCAGTTGTGCTAGATTTCTGGAATTCCGACAACAATGGTGCCACCAGAGTTAACAAGGCTGCTTGGGTATCTTTATTTTATGCGGTAATCGTATTCATCAATATATTCGGAGTGCGCGGATATGGGGAGGCAGAATTCGTGTTTTCTATAATCAAGGTTGTGGCAGTAGTAGGGTTTTGTCTTTTTGGTATTATAGTTACCGCAGGTGGTGGCCCTGACCATACTTATCATGGGGCGCATACGTGGCATGACCCAGGATCCTTTGCGGATGGCGCGAAGGGTGTATTCAGTACTCTGGTAAATGCTGCGTTCGCATTTGGAGGCACCGAGCTGAGCGGTCTTGCAGCTGCGGAGACAGAGAATCCGACCAAAGCACTGCCACGTGCCATCAAGCAAGTCTTCTGGCGTGTCTTGTTGTTCTATATTGTATCTCTGACTATCGCCTCTATGATGGTACCGTACACTGACCGGCGGCTCGGTGCCGCTTCTGATGGTTCTGCTTCACCATTTGTGATCGCTATAGAAAATGCAGGTGTTTCCGGACTTCCATCAGTGATGAATGTCGTTATTATTATTGCTGTGCTTAGCGTGGCTAATGCATCAGTTTACGGCTGCTCACGTACTTTAGCAGCACTGGCCTCTCAGCATCAAGCTCCAAAATTATTGAGTTACATTGATCGTGAGGGCCGACCATTGGTAGCAGTTGGTGTTACCTTGACCTTTGGACTGCTTTGTTTCCTAGCTGCTACACCTAAACAGGGCGTAGTGTTTGACTGGTTGTCAGCACTATCAGGATTGAGCTCTATATTTACATGGGGCTCAATCTGTCTTAGCCACCTTCGGTACCGCCGTGGAATGAGCTATCATGGCCATTCCCTTAAAGAACTTGTATTTAAGGCTGGAGCTGGCATTTGGGGGTCATGGGTCGGCTTCGGCCTGAACGTGGCCATTGTGGGTCTACAGTTTTGGGTTGCGCTATGGCCAGTAGGTGGCAGCCCAAATGCGTCCGATTTCTTCCAATCGTACTTATCAGTACCAGTAGTAATTGGGTTCTATGTATTTGGAAAAGTTTGGTATCGTGATTGGTCTTTCTTCATTCGCGCCAAGGATATGGACGTCGTCACGGGTATGAGAGACCAGGATGTCGAACGAATCATACAGGAGATTGAAGAGGAGCGTGTTAGAATCAAGTCCAAAGGTATCATATACCGTATATATAAATTCTGGTGCTAGACAGAATTGATATCAAGAATAGTAGGAGTAACATTAATGAAGACCTTATATCATCTTTTGTTGGCTGCACATTAAGCCAAAAATTCCTTATGGGCAAACAATAGATACATTCAACTGATATCATGTCTGTGAGATAATTTACTCTCTGTTAATTCCACCCTTCCAATAGGGTAAATCACCGGAATTTCAACCAAACGGGTCAATGACCATGCTCACAGTCTGGACTGCTACATTTTTGATATCATTGATATTAGAGTATGTGTTCTACCTCCAAGGTTCTGCGTTAAGGCGTACATCCAACGAACCCACGCGTGGGATTAACATTTAAAAGTACGCTCTGGGAAGATGGATGAGAGTGATTCGAAAGTGCTTTTGAAATATATATATATATATATATAAGACTATTGATACTCTAAGCTTGAATTTTAGATCAAGTGAATACATTCAAATATATGTAATGCATATGGTGCAGACAACTGGTGGTAAATGGACTTTTTGGCCGATTGTTCGGGCAATGCTTGATATCAGTATCCACCTTGTCGGCATGGCTATGCCCCCAACACATTTACCAGATAGATTCTCACTGGAATGAGAAGGGTGCCAATTATGTACCATAGGCATTGGAGTTTCTCCCGGCACTATGGTGGCCTCCAGTGTACTGATACTAGATGGTCTGGGCGAAGCTGGTTTACTGGTGTAGCCTAATTCCTATCGTGAAAAAGTGAGTGGAGCGATCGTTATGTCCGAGATATCAGATTTTATGGAAGGACAATTGTCAACTATCGAAACAACAAAGGAAAGTCCTCTTGAGGATGTGTGGGTATTACTGACTTTGCTCTAAAAAAAAAAGTCGACATCGTTAAAATAAGAAAAGGCTAGATATACTATTCATCGGCTGATATTCATCGGCGAAAATATTGAAATCTATGACCGGAATGGTTAGATTTGGGCACTTACGACACGGTGTTACCATAGACTGGATGCATACATATTTGAATACGTGCCTTCTCTCTAATGCCATATATGAGCCACGGAAATGATAATCTAAATAAGGGCCATAGCATGGGTTGCAACACTCCTGACCGTGGACTATATCCCATGGCCCAACTGGGGGATGACGAGATTCAAGAGATTCTTCATTGAACAAGGCATTCAATGAAAGGCCAATCCAGAATGGAAAGATATGGGGGTTCGAAGTATCTGTCTCCCATATTGGAAATTGCAGATGTAAAGCGAAGCTAGTTCCTATAATATAGAAGCAATCTGATCAACTGATATACTTTAATACTGCATATAGAGTATATAAGGGTATCACACAACAGGGAGGCGCTGCTTCAGCTCATCTACCAATACACGGACATTATCGGTATAATCGACAGGAATAGCAATAGTTTGCACACCACCCTCCCTGAACGCTTGCTCCAGAGCTGGGACAAAGTCTTCAACTTTATGAACAAATCTACCACGTCCACCGAACGATTCAGTGAGCTTCACAAAGTCCGGGTTTCCAAAATTCAGATCTGGAATTGTGTCAGGTACACCTGAGATAGTAGCTCCCCATTTGATCATTCCAAAGGCGTTATCTTGAAGAACAAGTGATACGAGATTGAGCTTAAGACGGACAGCAGTTTCCAATTCCGCTATATTCATCATGATTCCTCCATCTCCTGAAACCGCCATGACTGCACGATCAGGATAAAGATGTGCCGCTGCGATTGCAGACGGGAGACCGGCCCCCATTGTTGCCAGTGCATTATCTAGTAGTAGGGTGTTCGCCAAAGATGTTCTATAGTTTCTTGCGAACCAGATCTTGTATATTCCATTATCGAGAGCAACAATCCCATCGTGAGGCACGACCTTGCGGATATCTGCAACTATCCGCTGTGGGGTCCAACGATCATCTGTGGAACCCTCGTGGATTCGCGTTAAAATTCCTTCGCGCAAAGGAAGCAAGGCCCCAGCTTGGGGTATTTTTCCCGTTACCAATCTGGCAAGGCGTGATAAAGAATCACCAATGTCTCCAACAACCTCAAGTTGGGGGAAGTATACTTCCTCCAAGGGTGAAGGCAAATAACCAAAGTGGATAACTGTCGGATCATTGTTACCAGTCATGATAAAGGGAGGCTTCTCGGCAGTATCATGCCCTACGGAAAGAATCAGATCCGCGCGCTCGATGGCCTCATGCACGTAGTCACGTCCACTTAAAGCTGCTGTACCGACATACAATTCACTGCAGCCTGCCACTGTTCCTTTACCCATCTGAGTTGTAAAGTAGGGCAATCCTGTGCGATCAAAAAACTCAAACAGTTTTCCTGCGAGGCGTGGTCTAGAGGTGACCGCTCCAAGCATGACAAGAGGTCGCTTGGCCGTAAGTATCTGCTGAGCTGCTGCTTCAATCGCTACATCAGTAGCTTGAGGGAAATTGACCTCATGCGAACGGACAATATGCATGTTTTCACTACATTCCTCATGGGCTATGTCTTCTGGCAATTCGAGATGCACTGGACCGGGACGCTCCTCTGTAGCAACGCGGAAAGCAGTTCGGACCAACGTCGGGATCATTTCTGTAGATACAATCTGACGAGCCATCTTGGTAAGAGGACGCATAGTCTGAACAACGTCAACTATTTGAAAACTCCCCTGGCGCTCAGAAAGAATACCTTTCTGACCCGTGAGCATAACCATAGGCATTGCGCCCAGGTGGGCATAGGCAGACCCAGTAGTTAGGTTTAGTGCACCGGGTCCAAGCGTTGCCAAGCAGACACCAGGTTTGCCTGTCAAACGCCCGTATGTTGCTGCCATAAAAGCTGCAGCTTGCTCATGACGGACAAGTACCAATTCTATAGGAGATCGATGGAGTGCATCAACCACATGGAGGTTTTCCTCACCGGGAATTCCATATATACGCTCAACACCCTCATTCTCAAGGGCAGCCACAAGTAATTCGGCACCCTTCATATCACCTTGTAATTATACAACAATCGGAGTACCAGCAAGGTAATTAAAGTTGTCAGCGAGCGAGTAGTAGCATGCTCCCTTTCTGCGGTGCGATAAGGTGTTTAGTAATCTGCCCGCCGTATTGCACCTGAGCCGCATCTGAGCCGCATCGGAGCCGGACTCGGTAGAATAGACCTCCGAGCCCAGTGAGACCATACACTTAAGATTGAAGGCACTGATAATCAACATTATATATATAATTAATACGTGGTTCTCACTCTGCAAAATGGGTCCTCATCATGGCATGTGTCTATATATCCCACATTTCCAGTCATCATTTAAATAGTGAATAAACCGGCATCGAATGGTGTTGTTCCCAGAATTTGACGAGTGCAAGATCATACTACCTTCCTCAATTGCTCTTTATGTGCGAAGAGGGGGATACGGCCCCCCTGTCCTTCTACTGCATGGGTATCCAGAGACATCAGCATGTTGGCATGTTGTTGCTCCCTACCTTGTTTCAGCGGGGTTTGAGGTTATTGCTCCTGATCTTCGCGGATATGGTGCATCTGATAAGCCAGTGTCGTCCACAGACCATATGACATATTCAAAACGAGTGATGGCCCAAGACTTGGTGGAACTAATGCAAAAACTTGGCCACGAACGCTTTCATGTGGCTGGCCATGATCGAGGAGGGCGAGTAGCACATCGTCTAGCGCTTGACCATCCACATAATGTGATTTGTACAGTCTTTCTTGATATTGCACCTACAACAACAATGTATGCCACGGCAGATATGGAGTTTGCAAGAGCTTATTATCATTGGTTTTTTTTAATCCAGCCGGCGCTATTACCAGAGAAGCTGATAGCAGGTGCTCCGGAATTGTACCTGAGAACGTGTTTAATGTCCTGGGGAGTAAGTGAGCAAGTGCCTTTTTCGGCAGAGGCCTTGAACGAGTACTACCAATCATTCAGAGACCCTGCATGCATGTCCGCGACCTGCGAGGATTATAGGGCATCTGCAAGTATTGACCTTGAACATGATAATTTTGACAAAAAAGAAAAGATCCAAGCACCACTTTTGGTTCTCTGGGGAGCCCGTAGTTTTGTTGGTACTCACTATGATGTGATCAGGACATGGCAAGACAAGGCTGTAGATGTGAGAGGACACGCGATTCAAGCTGGTCATTTTCTCCCAGAGGAGGACCCGAAGAACACAGCTGAGGCACTAATAACATTTTTCAGGGCTACATCTGATAATGACCAACGGGTATAACTATCCTACTATAGTCAAAATTATGTAGCGTGTCACCTGGATTGTTAATTAGCCAACTCCCAAATAAGTACATAGACCTGGTGACTCCCTAGTTACTTTATAAGAGGCGCGTTTATTTCGAGTGTTTATTGCATGACTGCTGTTTTCACACCACTAATCGACAGTTTGTTACTGGAACATCGTGTACTTTCTTTGGCAGTGCAGGCACCCAAGCTCTGGGCAGCACCTGTCTTCTATGCTCTTGATCCCGGTCATCAGCGTTTGCTCTTTGCCACTGATCCACAAACGAGACATGGTAAACTGTTGGAGAAATACGGTGGAGCCGCTTGTGCAACAATCAGCGGCCAAGAACACAATATACTGGAGTTACGTGGTATTCAAACGGAGGGGCGTGCTCGGCTGTTGATTGGAGAAGAAAGAATGGCGGCAGCAGACATATACGAAAAAACTATCGCCGTGCCCGCTCATTTATCGCCAACATATTGGGAATTCATACCTATTTACATCAAAGCAACGGATAACCGCAAGCGATTTGGCTTCAAGGAGGTATGGGGTGAACCATCTAGTACATAGCAATGGTAAAATAGACAATTACACCGTGCAAGTAAGAGGCACAACCGGTATTAAGACCACACAAATTCCGCATATATGCGTCCATAATTGATATACGTATTCTTATAGTTATTAGCGAGTAGAGCTCTTTCTCATGACCATGTCATCTCGAGGAACACGAATGAGTGGGTTTACTCCTATCAATTTAATAACATGATGCCCCAAGTCGTGGTGGTTCAACATAACGCTCGTGGCGCAATGCCATATTCACTGGGTTACATGGATAGCACTGATTCCCTCACGTGACGTTTACACATCGTTTGTGGATTGGGACAACGCAGTCACTATCAGCCATCTCACAGTATGTCTGGACTTTCAGCAGCTGCAGGAATGCAAAATGGATTCGACATCTCTCGTGCTAATGAGCTGAGTGGTCGGGAACGTGATTTGGTCCTCAAACGCCAAAAGCTTCTTGGACCCGCATACAAGCTAATGTATGATCATCCCGTGGAGTTTGTGCGCAGCAAAGGTGTATATCTCTATGATGCCGAAGGAAATGCCTATCTTGACTGCTATAATAATGTAGCTTCTGTTGGACACTGCAATCAACGGGTAGTAGATGCTGTTACACAGCAGATGGGGACATTAAATACACACACCCGCTACATGTCTGATAAGATTTTGGCCTACTCTGAACAGCTTTTGAATACGTTTGAACCTGAGCTTGGGAATGTTATGTATGCATGCAGTGGAAGTGAAGCGGTGGATCTTGCTTTACGGACAGCCAAGTTTAACACTAAAGGCACTGGTATCATTGTCACTGACTATGCCTATCATGGTACAACGGCTGTTGTGGCATCAGTTTCAACAACTATGGGTGAACATGTTCCTCTAGATATTCATGCAAGGACAGTCCGAGCCCCAGATGCTTACCGTGCTGGTGATAACGTTGATATTGGACAGCGTCTTGCGGATGATATCGAAGCTGCCATTCATGATATGCAACGCCATGGTATTAAGTTTGCTGGATTTCTTGCCGACAGCCTCTTCTCAACGGATGGCTTGTTGACTGAGCCAGCGGGGTTTTTGAAAAAGGCTGTGGAAGTTGTGCACAAATATGGTGGACTCTATATTGCTGATGAGGTGCAGCCAGGGTTTGCACGAACGGGTTCTCACATGTGGGGCTACCAGCGACATGGAATTGTTCCTGATCTGGTTGTTTGTGGTAAACCTATGGGCAATGGTGTGCCGATAGCTGCGATGATAGCCCGTCCCGAGTTGCTGGAGGAATTTGGGCAAAAGGTACGTTACTTTAATACATTTGGGGGCAATCCAGTGTCTATTGCTGCAGCACAGGCTGTTCTTGACGAGATTCAGGGTGGCCTGAGGGAGAATTGCAAGGTGATGGGTGAGTATATTCTTGCAGGCTTCCGTGCTATCGCTGCGCGTTACCCCCAAATTGGTGATGTCCGTGGAGCCGGCATGTATTTTGCCATTGAATTTGTCAAAGACCCCATAACGAAAGAGCCTGATAGCGAACTAGCTCGTCAAGTGGTTGGCGAGTTGCGTGAGCGCCGCATCCTCATGAGTACGACTAGCAAGAGTGGGAACAGTCTAAAGATCAGACCATTGCTATCTTTCACGAGAGAAAACGCTGACGAATTGCTCACTGAATTTGAGGCTACTCTGAAAGCAATTCTCAAATAGACTTCTTGACTACGATACGGTTGAGTTACCAAGTCACCTATATCTGGTTCCTCTTCGGTGGCAGGGTATGTAAATACAATTACGTGTACCGTATATATATATATATATATATATATATATTCTACATGTAAGATAACTTGTAATTTATCAGGGAATAATATATATATGTATATTTCCTGACACGTAGGCAGGGTATACCGAGTTTGGTAGTTAGATATGTCATCCTCAGAAGTGATACGTACCAACTGTACGCTGAAATGAGCGGCAATTCATTAACAGCAAAACAAGAAACCTTGGATGGTGATTTTGCACAGGAGGTACTATCAAAATATTACGGTATTAAAGGAGATGTGAAAAGGCTTCCCAGTGAACGAGATCAGAACTTTCTAGTGTTCAAAGGATCACAGCCAATATGCACGATAAAGTTCGCCCACCCATCCGAAGATCGACAAGCAAGTAGCTTCCAGACAGAAATGGTACACTACATTAATGTCCAAAGTCCTGATACTCCTGTTCAGAAAGTCCTCCCTTCGTTATCTGGTATATATGAGTTGTATCTTGACTGCCAGGGTCACATGAGAGCTACAAGGGTGTTCTCATATTTGGAAGGCAAAATGTTATCAGAAGTTCCTACGAGTATTTCTCAGAGGTACAACCTTGGTATCGCAGCAGGCAGTGTTACAAAAGCTCTAGAAGGGTTTTCCCATCCAGGGCAGGACCATTTGTTATTGTGGGATATTCAACATGCGTCTTTACTTCGTGACTACGTCTCCGCTGTTGAAGATCCTCAGCGCAGAAATATGCTACTTTTCTGTCTCGCTAATTTTGAGAAGAGAGCAAAGCCCCAGTTACCACGTCTGCGGAAGCAGATTGTACACAATGATTACAGTCCCCAAAATGTTTTAGTGGACGCCCATGCCCCGGATATTATCACCGGAATTTTGGATTTTGGAGACGCGGTCTTAACCCCAGTTGCGTGTGACGTCGCGGTCGGTGCATGTTACCAGATGGGCGTCGGTGGGACTCTTTTGGACGGTGCACTAGCTTTCATCCAGGGTTATGATTCCATTGTACGACTAAGGGATGAAGAAATATCTGTGCTTTTCGATCTAATCTTGACCCGCATGTTTGTTCGCCTCGTCATTTCTGAGTGGCGGGCTAAAGAGTTCCCCGAAAACAAAACATACATACTCAGGAATGTGCGCGTTGCTTGGCAGCATTTAGAGGAACTTCTGTCTATGAATGATGCTGATGGACGTGATAGATTCAACACATTCCGGGCATGGAGACGACCGTGACCATGTTAGATGAGTGATTAGATTAAACTACGTAGATCCTTGGAGGGTGCTGATCTGCAAACTTCAGCCATGTGTAAAAGTTGTATCAATGTGTCCTGTGTCCTGGATTTCATACTCCTCCCTCCATATGGGGGAAGGACTATTATTATCAAATGGCCTATTACTGCTCAGAGTCTCTACAAACTCCTATATTTAGTATATGAAAGAGTAAATGCGTAATCCGACAGCAAAAACAGAACTAATACAGGCTCTAATGTGTATATATTAGCTACCAAATCAAGGAAAATAACGCATCATCGGATTGTTACGTGCAGGAATTTCCCTTCTCGATAAAGAGATAAATCCCTTTTTTAGCATAAGGTGGTCACCGATACAACCTCAATTGTTAGCATACGACTTACAATTAGATAAATATTTAATATTTCTAATGGGATATCACCCAAAACTAAGTTACAGCTGTGTGGTTTACATAGTGATAGATACAGTGCATTTAACTACAGATGGCATTGATAATGAAAGTAGATCTGGATGTACGATATATCTAGATCGGATGATGTTAGGCTACCTTGGAGGCATGACTCTAGTTTATTCTAATATTTAGAACAGATTTGAGATCCACGGTCAGTAATGTGTAATATACCAACACCACTGATTATGCTGATAACAGTCCGTCAATGACACATATTGTTTATGTATGTGCATCCATGTCTGGAGATCAACAGCAAAATTACCCAGAAATTTAGTGATCAAGGATATATTAGTTTTTACGCAGAATAGGCACCACCACATTGAGTCCTATAAATGCCAACATCGGCATTCCCGAATTCTCCAATGCAAGGTCAACAGCAGGATGAACGCTGTGATAGCGGTAATTTGTTTCCTAACCGCTCTGCAAGCGGTCACACGAAAGCACGACTGAACAGTAGGCTGAACGTCAGAAAATCCAAACGGTCTTAAAGGGCGCTTGATGGTAGCTATCAAAGATCAGTGGACACTAATTTTTTTCGTGCGCACAACGGGATCGATAATTTGAATTCGTGGATCAACCGGGATTACGCAGGAAACACTAAACCAGCACTAAAGCAGCATATTAACTGAGATGAGCAAAAGACATGGAAGCTCAATAATTCTAGTATATACGTATTGAATAGTTTTGTCGAGTCAACAATATCTAAATTGAATCAGGCCATGTAGAACCCATAATGCTAAGCAGATTAACGAAAGCATACTATTCTCCATCTATATGAACATTTTAGTGCATAACAGTGAGCCGGTCTCGGCTGTGATCATCTTCTCATTCGCACCAGTAATGGCAACAGCAGCATCCGCGCGATCAGTTAACTACCACCATCAATGCTTTTTTAAGAGCGCATCAATTCCGAAGGGGAATTTCTGATGCGACGCCAGTGCCAAAGGGACAAAAAGCAAAGCATGCACAAGCAATTTAATTCCTTTGCAGGTCATGTAGCATATTAACGCCTGTTCAGTGTATGGCTTTAGGTCCGGTGAGAAGTCAGTCTCATCGATCAGTAGTGGGCCAAGTGCAACATGAAATGAAGCATTGCCATCAATTAATAGAAATCACTTGATACAGGTATATCAAATCGCAATGTGCACGAAGTACGATATCAGGGACCTTGACGAGTTTCGCAAATTCTACGGAGTTAAGGGCGTCGCTAGGAGTAGGTGTCATGCCCCTCAACTGGCGGAACTTTTTCACAGTACGAGCAATCGCAGTCACCTTGTGACTCCTCTGAGCCAGCTCTGATTTCTGAACCGGCGCGACCAATCTCCTGAGACAGAGAAGTGAGAACCATTTTAGTCAATCATCGAGAAAATCATATTATGGAATTTAACGTAAACTTATCACACATTTATTTTTTTATTCAGGAGCCATGTAAGATACCCCACCGTCTCAGCTTTGCGCACACGAATATTGTAACGACCAAATGCATACATAGATATGAGGGAGGGGTGGGGGAGGAGTGATGTAGTTGCGTAGATGTGGAGCAGTTTCTCAATTCTGAATAGTGTCCACCATAACAATTTCGGAATCCTCAAGGGCTTCGAAGTTTAAAATATCGGTATTCCTGATAGCCAGCCCATCGTGTGCATTGACAATCACTCCATTCACATTCACATTGCCACGTGCTGGTACAAGATACGCAACTCGACCAGTATCTAAATTGTAAGTTGTTGTCTGACCTTTGTCTAGGGTTGCTCCTAAAACCCTGCTGTCTGTGTTTATGGGCAGGGCACTTTGCTCTTTTTGATCTTCAGTGAAGCCAGAGGCCAGTACAACGAACTTCCCAGCTCGGTCCCCCTTGGGGAACTCTCGAGCACCCCAGTGAGGCTCTAGTCCAGTGCGCTTAGGCTTTATCCAGATCTGAAAGAACTTTGTGTCTATTCCTTTCTCCAGGTTGTATTCAGAGTGTGCAACACCAGTACCAGCGGTCATAACTTGGACATTACCGGCTTCCGTGCGTCCCTTGTTTCCATGGTAGTCCTTGTGGCTGATCGCACCCTGATACACATAGGATATAATTTCCATATTTTTGTGAGGGTGAGGATCGAACCCTGTTCCAGGCTTGACAGTGTCATCATTCCAAACCCGTAGATCGCCCCAGCCCATCCGCTGAGGATCAAAGTAGAAAGCGAATGAGAAGTGGTGCTTGGTGTTTAGCCAACCGTGATCAGCTCCACCAAGGTCCTTGAATGGACGCAGCTGTAAGTTCGAGCTCGTTCGAGTTTGAGTGCGAGTTGCCATTTTTATATAGATGATAAGAGAATTCGATTTGCGGGCGGACAATTTATATTTCGCGTATACGTAATAGCGGGCCGGTATAGCGACAAATAAGCGGCGGGCGGAAGGCCGTTACGCGTAATATACTGTTACGCATAGTGGGTTAGAGACCTTTCGAGATCATATGACAGCAGTCACACAGATACGATAGCTCAGACCCACACAAGGAAATCGGGACTAATTAAATCTCGTTAAGCTGTATAAATAAATGAATGCAATTTATTCATCAATGCCTTGTCTCGCCTCAGAGTTTCTATCCAATGTGAATTCTTTGATGAAAATACACGTCATGAGAGCCACACCACTAACGACGCACAAGACAATAAAAATGGCGTGAACACTATCTACAATTGCGTTCTGCAGTTGCGTTTTAGTCTGACCTGAGGGGAGTTGTTCGACATAAGCAACTAGACTCAGCGCCTCTTTGACTTCAATGTTTAAACCAGACAGGCCGGCCAGTCGGTTCCGCATCTCCGATGCGAACACAGAACCTGCAATAGCGGTACCGAGTGCATCACCCAAGCTTCTGCAGAACGACATAAATGCAGCTGCATCGATCCATTCTGGTGCATCGTTCGTAGCAATTACTGCCGTGCTCAGTGTAGAGTATAGGACACCAATGCCCACGGCAACAGGTACCTGTAGGAAAATAAGCTGAGCCACTGTAGTGTTACCATTCATCAGGAGCAATAGCCCACAACCTAACACTGCAATGACCCATGATAATAACGTTAAGAGATGATAATGGCCCGTGTGGACAATGAATAGACCAGCAACTAGTGAGGCAGGGGGGCCAATTAAATTCACTGGTAGTAAGGCCACACCAGTTACCAATGGCCCGAAGCCAAGAACACCTTCAAATAATACCGGCAAGTAATAAGATACTGCCATTGCGACAATGCCTTGAAGGGTATTCTGGACAAATGACAGAATGGCACTACTATTAGCAAGGACCCTAGGGTTGAAAATAGGCTGGACAGGATAACGAGCCTCATAAAACCCTACTGCAACGAATCCAGCAAACCCTAGAATTAATGGTAGAAGAACATGCCATGACGACCATTCATACATGGCACCACCCATAGACATCGCCAATAATAGGCTGGTAGCTGAAGCAACAACAATATAGGCACCTGTAAAATCGATATCACGCAGCTGTTCACGCCACGTCGCTGATACAGGTTTAAGACGAAGCCCGAATGGGGTCATAAGAAGAGCTGTCCCGCAAATAGGAAGGTTGATATAGAAAAGCCATCGCCAAGTCACGTACTCGGCGAATCCGCCTCCCATGATAGGGCCAAGTGCCGCACCAACTGCCCATATACTCACAAGGTATGAGTAGTAGAGTCCTCGCAGCCGTAATGGAACGACATCAGCTACAAATACTTCTGGAAGTACCAGGGACCCTGCAGCTCCCAAGCCCTGAATTGTGCGCCCAGCTATCACCATAGCCATATTTTGAGCAACTGCAGTAATCAAAGATCCAAGCATGAAAAGCCCTAGTGTGGTGTACACTAGGCATTTCCGTCCGAATATTTCCGAAAGTGCAGAGACCGGCAGCTGGAACGCGCAGCAGGTGAGCATATACGCATTGGCAATCCATTCAGCCTCGCTTGTACTACCATGTAGTTCTGTTGTCATGGTAGTCATTATTGTTCCAATGGCAGTACTGTCTATGGCTGCCAACAATTGCATCGCCATAAACGTGCTCAAGGACGTGAAAAATCGCCATCCAGGAGTGAACGGCACTTCATTCTCACCCTTCTCAAAGCTACTCTCTAGCGAATGTTCCGGCTCAACCGCTGGTGCCCAAACGGCTTGCCGGAGACGCAGCTTTACCTTCTCGTTTAAACCTGGTATCATTAATCTGTTGTAGCTCCCGCGTGAGTTAGCAGGTGATTTAAAATGCGTGTGCGCCCCATGTCATCACTGAAAAGGAAACTGACAGCGAGCTCTAGGAAGTGAGTCCGATCAGATATTATACCTTTCACCGACTATAGGTTTAATAAACAGATTCTAAAATCTGGGGATAACCCATACCATTTATGTCAAAAGAGGTGGTCTGTCTACCATAGACTCACTAAGATCTTTGCGTTAGGCTATAGCTATAGGGTTTGTCATACATTTTCAGATTGTGAATAATTGCATGTGACCTTATGCTTTGGGAGAGTAGTGCGAACGTTGGTAGATCCTAATGTAATAGTATGGCAGCAGTCGACTAATGATATGTGAATGGAAAAGAGGGCTTTGTGCCCAACGATTATATCATGTGTTTTGTCTCACCGTACTATCTTCAAGCTTTATTACTACTCTTCGTTTTCAGCAGAGGATATCCTATTTGATGTAGTTCGTACCTCTGTACATGTATTACTCAGCATAAAACTATGGATGGAGCAGGACCTGTGAGGCGGAGAAGCGTACGGCCTATGCCGTACAACCGGCCGCCGCCTTCACAGCAATCGTCCAAGCCAGGGATTTTCAATCGCGTAAAAAGTTTCTTATTTGGCTCAGGGAGTGACCGAGATGCAGAAAAGTCAGCTGCAGACTACACATTATCCAGCAATACATCCGCGAATGTTTCTCAAGCTGCATTTGGCCCCGCAGACCCGAATGATACTCTCAGAAATTTCTTCGAGCAGAAGGGTAATGCAGAACTGTCTGATATGGAAGTTATTGGGGTCCTGAGTCTGATTCGCGATGCTGTGTCCCGAAATGAGTCTGTGGTTGATTTTAGCACCATGAACCAATCCCTAAGCCAGAATTTGAGTCACAGCATGAGCAGAGATTACACAAATCTCCACAATTCTAGTCAGAGACGAGACCAGAGTGATACACAGCGAGGCTCCCGTATTCTGGATACACCGCCTAGACTGTCCTCAACAACAGCAAGACAATCACCCTGGAGCGTTCCATCGCAAAATGTTCCTAAACGGCGAAGTTTAGCATCAGGACCGGCTCGTGTGGGCTATCTTCGCCAAAGCCTTATCAGGATCCCTTCTCGGAGAGTTGTGGCAAGCCCTCACCAGGTACGCGAACCTCTACAAAAGGAGTCTCTATCCGAGTCGCAACAGTCTGGAGAGAATGATTCCCCTGCAGCTTCTGCATTGTTGGAGATACTAGGCCAGTCCGTACCTGGGCACCCGCACTCGGAGTCACAAACTTTTAAGCCTCGTCGGCATACTACGCGCGATTCACCGAAACAAGCAGGAGAACAGGACAAACCCGATATCCAGCCGGCTACCTTTATCACCCAACAACCTGCAACTCGCCATGCGGAAGATTCAGATGAAACCCCGTCACGTGTTGAACCCGAAGGTACAGGTACGGATACAGATGAGTTCATGTTTGAGGAGCCCACAAATGTGGGCACTCTAGAGAAGCGATTATTGTCACCGGCAGAGCTTAGTTTTGTTGAATCAACCAAGTCGAGCTTTACATTTTAGCTGTATCGCTATTTGAGTGTTAATTGAATCATAGAAGGCGGTGTATTTATATATTATAGGGTCAACATAGCCGTTACTCCGACGACCAGCGCCCAAACTGACGGTACCAATACTTGAGCGCCAGAAGAACGCTCCATAGCCTTCATGCTGTCCACAGAGGCGTAAACAGCTTCATTTTCTTCCTCTGGTACACTCTGCACTGCCTCCGCACTTGGGGGAGAAGTGGCGACAGCAGCTGCAGCCAAAGCTAGTGCTTGGGATGCAAGAATAGAACTTTCCCGAGCACGTTGGCGCCGAATTCGGGCCAGGTTATCTTTGTAGCGCTGTTTCTCGAGCCTGGACTGGTACTCTTGAGGCGATATAGTGGTAGTAGTGGTTGGGTCAGGTGCCGCGGTAACAGTGACAGCTCCCTCAACAGTAGTAGGACTGCTCACGCGTACAGTCCGGTTAGGTGTATTTGAAGTAACAGCTCGATGGATCATCAGTATCCGGCCTACCACTGCCTTGCGCTTTCTGAGCCCAAACCAATTTTTCACTTGATTCTGGCTATCAATAATATTGGTAGGATCATTTTGATCTTCGTCTTCTTCATCGTAGTACTCCCAATCTTCATATTCGTAGTCTCCTGCACCAGAGTTCTGGTCGTCCACCTGACCGGCTGTTTCAGGCAAATCTACGGGGTCAGCCTCCTGAATATTCTCTAATTCAGCATTCGCAAAAGGTTTGATAGGAGCATTCGGATCCAGAACCCGCAGTACTGGGTCATACTGGGCACATTGACTGTCTGAGTATGTTTTGATGAATACTGTCATGGCCTCTTGTGGACATGATGCATAGCAATTTGCTCCAGACGTGATAACACTCTCACATTGGCATAGAGCATCATTGTCTCCGCACAAAGCATACTCCTTTTCGAAGCTAGATAGGCAATCCCGTATTGGCCCGGCATCGCATGTAGAGGGTGGTATCGTCCCGGTGTACGCCACAGCGGCTAAAGTAAATAAAGCGAGCACGTACATATAGTGAACCATGACTTCAACTATCAGCCTTTATAACTATCACGCATCTCCGGGCATCATTATGAAGGTTAGGTTTACGGTAGAGCTGTATATGCTTGTCCAAGATTTTTTGAGGCTGTACTAAAGTTTACTGCGGCATTTAAGATTTCGTGTTGCTGTCTGTTCTTACAGCTTGGTTTTTGAGGGCCATTTAGGGGGAGTTCATATCTTGAGGTGATCTTCATCGACAAATGAAGCGTGAATTCACCGTCTGTCATGCCTTTCACACACACCTATGTGCGTATAATATTTAGTACCACATAACCATGACTAGGTTAACATGTTGGTAGTATGATAGCCCGCTACACCTATAGTCATTGTGCGGCAATTGTAACATCATATATACGTAAAATGAGGAGAGGTTAGCACACGTCCGAAGACTAAGCCTTCTGCCAGGTAAAAATGAGTTATACAGCGCAGAAGATGACTTGAACCTACTTTAATTGGTTTTAGGGTGATTTAACACAGTCCCGACCAAATGACATGGCCAATAACGACCCAATTAATGGAGTGGAGGTAGTCTCCAGGATGCTTAGATATTTTTAACAGGCCATCATCTATCAATACCTCTCGAAATTGCCTCAAAACACCCTGTATCCGATATATACCGGCCCTGTGGATAACGACGCAACCAATCTCCAGCCAAAACTCCTAGTCCTTCCCTCTTGTTATTCGGATTAATATGTGCGGAAGACATGATTTTCCTGAGGAGTTTCAAAATCCCAAGTCACCATCTATTAATCGTACTATTTGGATTCATAGAATCGCGGAAATAAAAAAAGTAATTGATCAATCGAATGATGGAACTCGTACATAACAATGCACTAGTGCTTCATATTTTAAACAATCGCAATAAGGTGTCGAAAGAACCTGATCAGAATCCAGGATCCATTAGTATGGCTCGTACGAGTTGAAAGATAAATCCTTGTGGATGGTGTCTACACCCCTAAACTATGCTCTGTTTCAGAAATCTCGCGATCAATTAGACATGAATACTGATTTGGCGACGGTTCGATGAATCCTGCGTAATTAGCCATTATATAGATATCCTTAATCAATAGTTGCTTCAGTCTCTGTATAGTGCTCAAAGAAGGCCTTATATAAGGCCACAGCGTACTCCACATCCTTTGAACCCGCTGTTTCCCGGATGGAATGCATTGATAATTGGGCATTGCCTAGATCGAGTGTGCGAATTCCTAATCTTGAGGCCATAATAGGCCCGATAGTCGATCCACACGGCGAATCATTGCGCACGACAAATAGCTGTAGAGGCACATCGGCTAATTCTGCGACCTTGTTCAGAAGCACTGTACCCACAGAGTTTGTCGCATAGCGTTGGTTAGCATTAATTTTGATAACAGGACCACTATTAATAGCAGGACGGTGCTCAGCATTGTGCTTAGATGAGTAGTTGGGGTGGACGGCATGTGCCATGTCTGCGCTGAGAAGGAAAGACTTTGCTAGGGACTCATATATTCCAGAAGAGTTACCCTGAGCAGCCAAGCGACTAATGACAGCTTCCAAAAAGTTTGAGGCGGCACCCTGCGCGGTCATTGAACCGACCTCCTCATGGTCAAACAATGCTACCGCCCTAATTACAGAATCGGTCTCAAGATTGGAAGCTTCTATCAAACCTTGAAGAGAGCAGAAACTTGAGTTCAGATTGTCTTGGCGCGGTCCAAATACAAACTCATCATTAAGACCACCCACCACAGCATCCTGCGTATCATAGAGTACGAGTTCAAAATCCTCGATGTCCTCAGGTGAACAGGCCAGCTCTTTTGCAACAGCAGAAAGTAAGCCACTATTATGACGGAGAATCATAGGCTGCACACCTACGTTTGGCTTGGACATTTCATTCGCTGCTTTCTCGGACACTTCGACTCCCAGCTGCTGTCCCACCAGGCCTAGAATAGGAAAGAGCTGATCCTCCTTATTGAATTCAAACTTGGTACCAGCTTCTCGACCCAAGTGGATAGCCAAGGTAGGAATACGTAGGATTGGCTTGTTGATGCGGACAAGTCGGGTCTCATGTTTTCCGCGTGCTGAAACATAGACCTTGCCGGCAATACCTAGATCACGATCAAACCATGTGGGCCATAGGCCACCTCCGTATGTTTCCACGCCAACTTGAAAGTAACCATTAGTTGAGCGTGCACTGTGAGGTTTGATCCGCAAGCACGGAGAGTCAGTATGCGCACCAACAATAGCTACCCCGTTTCCGGGACGCCATTTTCCTCCCGCAGCAAATGCTACAATTGAAGAGCCGTTGCGTACAACGAAATGCCTTCCGCCAGGTTGAACATTCCATTGATCCTTTTCGCGCAGCTCAGTATAGCCAACTTTTGTCAGTAGAGATACTGCGTTCGCTACTGCATGATAAGGGGATGGCGAAGCATTCACAAAGTCTAGAAAATCTTTCAGAGATCTCATTTTGTCCTGTCTTTCAACCCGAAACTGAGGATCTGTTGCCTGATCTGGGCCGGTCGCGTTGTATTTATGTTTAAGATAGGTAGGAGGATCAATACTAAAGCGTAATTTAATCCTGTGCGTAATTTCCAGATTGGACTTGCATAATTAGGTAATAACCGAGCATTGACGCGTGGGGCACGTGACTGGTAGAAGTAAACTTTAGGTGCATCTTCCCCTTGTTTCATCAACGGGGGCCCGATCTGGTTGATCCGGAGCTGGAAACGTCCACCTCTGAATATGAGTGGCCCCGATACCCGTAATAACTGGCCATCTGCATCAGCAGCATCTTCAGTACGTGCTATTCACAATCATGAACTGTGGTTGGCTGGATCTCATGCATCGTATGGACAATACAGTGACCCTTCAGATCCATCGCATTCTTATCCAGAACCTCCGTATAACCAAGAAATTCCTGGAAAACCACTAAGACGGTTTATCGGCCGAGCAACACGTCCACAAAAGCCCCCTGCAAGTGAGGAGAGAAGGGGCAGAACTATGGGCCCACCACGACCACCACCTCATATGCGACCTCCTACTACAAATTCGTGGACCATGAATCTACCTCCACCACCACTAGCGGCTAGAACCTGGTCTCCACTGCGAACTCAGCAGCCTGGCCCCATAATACCACCACCAGCTCAACCCCGGAATTGGTCACCTGCTCGGGGTCCGCAGCATCAGCTGCCTCATAAACCGCTACCGCCTTCTTATAGCATGCCTGTGGGGCTCAATGCTCTTAGCATAAGTGGATCGGCCTCTTCGGAAAGCCTTCCGATACCAGCGCCTGTTCAAGAATTTGACTTCGAATTACCGCCTCCACCCATGGTATCCGGTATTGATAGAGCTGATATTATGCCACGATCAGCACCCATATCGCCAATTGCAAGCCCTTCAAATTCTCGTACAGGGTCACGATCAGGGTCACGATCAGGATCGCGCGTAGGCAGTCGGCTGTCAGCCACCACGAGAAAGATCTTCAGTGCGCTCAAGTCTGGTGGTTCACGTTCAACATCACGGGCAACATCTCGCACAACATCGGCGGTTCAATCACGATCACAATCCAGGTCACGTATCCTCAGCGATGATGACAGCCTTGATGGCGAAGAAGAGTGGCCACCTTACATTGCAGCTCGCGGCCCATCGGATACAGTGCGGCTCGCATTGGCCCCATTAGTACAACCGAGTGCAGGTCCTCTCATTGACATTGATCCAAAGAGTCGTAGACCCCGAACACTCGCCAAACATAGCCACTTGACTCCGGCCCAAGCCGCTGAGGTGGAGACTCTCGCGGGGCCTAAAACCGCCATATACTTTACCGGTGAAACGGGGTATGAAAGTGATGATACCAGTGCTTTTACCGACGAAGATGGAACGTATCATCACAAGGTCGGAGATCATATTGCGTATCGATATCGTGTCGTGAGGTTGCTTGGTAAAGGCAGCTTTGGCTCTGTGTTGCATAGCCGTGACCACAAAACTGGACGAATGGTTGCTGTTAAGGTTACTACCAACCGACCTGAATTACGGGCACAGGCCCGGGTTGAAGCAGAGATCATCCAGATGCTCAAAAAGCGTGGCAGTCCCGATAAACATCATTTCTTACGCCATGTGGATCATTTTATGTTCCGTGGTCATATGTGTATTGTCACTGAAACTTTGGGACCTAATCTGTATGAGGTGCTCAAGAGAAACCTCCATCGGGGACTGCCTCTAGATAGTGTTCGCTACATCACCCGACAATTGCTAGAAGCATTGGAGTTTTTTGCCCAAAATGGAGTAATTCATTGTGACCTGAAGCCGGAAAATGTATTGGTTAGTGATGTCGAACAGTGCCAAGTCAAGATCATAGACTTCGGTTCAGGCTGCTATGAGAACCGACGTGTGTACACGTACATCCAGTCACGGTTCTATCGAGCCCCAGAGATATTACTGGGAATGCCCTATGGCCATGCAATCGACATGTGGAGCCTTGGCTGTATGGTTCCTGAAATGTTGCTCGGCCAGCCATTATTCCGCGGCGAAGATGAGGCCGATCAGGTAGCTCTGGTATGCGAAACGCTGGGTTCACCTGAGGATGAAGTACTCAAGGTATGCTCGCGGGCTGGCGTGTTTTTCGACATGTTAAGGCAGCCATTACGTCCCTATAGTCCCAATGGGACTCTACGGGTTCCCCAATCTCGGTCGTTAGCTCGTATTCTGGAGCCGTGGCCTATAGCCATTGATTTCTGCGAGTCACTTCTTCAATGGTCACCCACAGCGCGTCTGAATGCAACAGATGCAATATTCCACGACTTCTGTTTGGGTATCTAGTAGTTTTGTGGGATGGTTTCTCTCATTCAGTTAATCTCTAAGTACAAGCCACGCTGAGCCACCGCCGTGGGGGGTAAGGGGAATGTAAGCTAGGTAACGGTTCCAGCGTAAGCAAAAAATCAGGCCAGATTCTTAATAGCATAGTTTATTCTTTTTATTTTATTTTTATTTATTATTCTTATTCTTATTCCTATTCTCATTTGAATTGGGTTGATTTTATGTTTTCAGGCACATATATATTCGGGTCAAGCAGCAATAATGTGGTGTTTTCCTACGGCCTTGCTTAAAGATCCAAAGCTCCCGCCTACCTACATCATGCTCCCAGTTATGTACAGAAGAATCACATACGCATTTATGGAAAAGAACAGCAATTACGCATATACCCCAGAATGAGATTTTTAGCCGTTCGGATATCTGAAAAAAAACCTATAGAATGGGATGGTTACATTAGTATAGTAGTTATATCAGGCAGTACATTTGAGACATTGGAAAATTAACCTCGGTCTATCCCCGCCCAATAGCATCAGACATATTTGTCAGTGAGAAGGTCGCCACACGCACATGCCGACGGCCTCAGCTCGGCGCATCAAAGGTGCACGAACTGTAGCAATTAGGAATTTCTGGATGAAATATTTGACTAAATGTCAGTATAATAGATCAATCCGAGACTATTGTCGTTAGGAGATAGACGGTTAGGAGATTGATACAGCTCACACCGCGCCAGACTACTAAACTCTTAATCATATACCCCACACCGAATTATATACCGAACGGGACCACATAAGACCTTTCCAACATCCTCCCATTTTGTGTATTCGTTGCAGCATTTGTTACCAATGAGCAAGGGCGACTACGCAGCAGTAGCAGAGGCAATTCGGAAGATACTGCCTCAGGAAGGCTATGATGATGGTAGCGCAGGCCCCGTAGTGGTGCGACTCGCATGGCACGCTTCGGGAACCTACGATAAGGAAACGGGTACAGGTGGATCGAATGGTGCTACAATGAGGTACCAGTTGGAGGCCGCCGATGAGGCTAATGCAGGTCTTGAGTATGCGCGGAAGTTCCTGGAGCCCATCAAGGCTCAATTCCCCTGGATCACCTACTCGGACCTGTGGACGCTAGCAGGGGCGGTTGCCATTGAATATATGGGAGGTCCCAAAATCCCATGGAAGCCTGGCCGTGTTGATTATCTCGATGAGAAGAATGTTCCGCCAAATGGTAGACTACCTGATGGATCACAAGGGCAAGATCACTTGCGCACCATCTTTTATCGTATGGGCTTTAATGACCAGGAGATTGTGGCTCTAACTGGTGCGCATAATCTTGGGCGAACCCATGCCAATAGATCAGGGTTCGATGGTCCCTGGGTCCCCACACCTACACGGTTCAGCAACACTTTCTTTAAACTGCTATTAAACGAAGAATGGCACAAGGGAAAGAGCCCTGCAGGTCGTGAACAATTTTATGACGAGGACCAAGAGCTGATGATGCTTCCAACTGACATGAGTCTTTTGCGGGACCCCAGTTTCCGTGAATGGGTTGAAAAGTACGCTAAAGACAAGGATCTATTCTACCGTGACTTTGCTGCCGCTTTCAGCAAACTTCTCGAGTTAGGAGTGAGGAGAGGACCCGATGGTCTAGCAGTTGTCAATGAGGTTGGCAAAATCAACAAACCACTTGGCTTGGCCAAGCTGTGAACTGGATCGTCTCAAGGACCATTTCTTTGGTCCCGGAAGGTCACCAGTCTACATTAAATATGACATTAAATATGACAATGAATATTTAGCTAAATATAACGACATTGACACAAGTGTGGAACACTAGAATTGGGCGCGTTCATAGCTAGTTCTGAGGAAGGGGTCGTGTGAGAATATGTTGAATGACTCCAGTACCATATTGTTAACATAATTGATTTATACAAATCCATAAAGAACCGTTATAGTATTTAACATTCGAGAGACTCATGTTCAGTAAATATCATCTCCTAAGTCAGACACTTTTCCGAGGACTACCCGAACTGTAATGGTGTTAGGTGTGAGTACACAACACCGATGCAGGGTTTCGGCAATCCTATCATTTCATATTACTGGGGCGTATTTGACCTATGAATCCGTGAATATTCCGAAATATCAAATTTAGAGAGGAGTTCGAATTTCCCCGACTGACAGAAGTGCTTTGGACTCAGCTGTCTTAAGCCGAAAGTGTGTCATCCCCCGCATCGACGAAGATGCCGGCAACGCTAAGCACTGCGCGTGGGTTCTATGGACGCCATCGGACAGCATTCACGGCCGCGATGTACTCGGCACTTGCCGGAGTACTAGCATATAGGGTCTTTCCACGACAAAAACAGTCCAGTGACTACCCTAAATCCGGCAAACCTCGGAGAGTAGCCATTAATGCAGAGTTCGGGAGGCGTCTTCTTGAATTACTGCGTATTGTAATTCCCCACGGCATTCGATCCCGGGAATTTTGGCTCCTCATTGTTGAGGCCATCTTCCTATTTTTACGGACAGGTCTCAGTCTCTATGTAGCCAAGCTGGATGGTCGGATCACATCGCACCTTGTCAAGGGCGAAGGTCGGAAGTTTGCTCTTAGCATTCTCTGGTGGATGTTGGTAGGTTTTCCAGCAAGTTTAACCAATGCTGTATTGCAATATCTCCAACGGACCTTGGCATTGCGGTTCAGAGCCAGGCTTACAGCCCATATCCTCAGAAACTACCTCCCTACTGCTCCTGTGGGTGCACAGACCAATAACCAGCCAGTGTATTACTCCCTTGAGGACCATTTGCACAATCCAGATCAGATCATTACTTCTGATGTTGCCAAATTCGCACAGGGCCTGTCATCTCTTTATGCAAACTTGGCAAAGCCTGTACTAGATATGTTTTTGTACACATGGCAGCTTAGCCGCAATATTGGTGCTGACAATGTGTTTTTCATTGGTGTTGCGATTCAATTATCTGCACGGGCTCTCCGGCTAGCTGCACCCCCATTTGGTGAATACGTAGCCGAGGAGGCTACGCTTGAGGGTGACTTCCGATCGCGACACACGCGAATCATTGACTATGCAGAGGAAATAGCTCTGTCCCAAGGTCAGGATGTCGAAAAACTAGTAGTGGATCGGTCATTCTATGCACTCTACAAGCATGCACGGCGCACCTTACGGCATAGGCTACAATACCATTTCTTTGAGGATTTTGTGATAAAATATTATTGGGGTGCGCTGGGTCTGGTGCTATGCTCATTTCCAGTATTTGCTTCAGAGTCAGGTAAACGTGGTGCTTCGGACTATGTGCAGGCATATGTGACAAACCGTCGACTATTATTGTTCTGTAGCGACGCATTTGGGCGTATCGTTGAGAGTTACAAGGAAGTATCGACTTTGGCTGGTTATGTAGCCCGTGTTACTCAATTCTTGGGTGTAGTTGACAACCTGGCTCATGACGATGCCGCCCAGTACACATTAGGTACATCAGGGGATGCCTCTGCTGATGCTGCCGACGTAACTATTGGAGGCTATATTGAGTTCTGCAATGTTCCGATCATTACTCCGTCGGGAGAAACTTTAATAAAAAGCCTCAGCTTCCGGGTGAACCAAGGGGACCACCTTCTCATTGTCGGTCCCAATGGCTCAGGCAAGTCATCACTGTTTCGGCTATTAGGCGGTCTCTGGAAACTCCACGGCGGCAAACTAGTGCGGCCTCTGCAGAAGGATATTTTCTACATTCCCCAGCGGCCATATTTGAGCCGGGGCTCCCTCAGACAACTCGTGATATATCCCACATCCGAGGACGATAATGCACACAACGACAGTGAACTGTTTGAGATTTTGAAGGTGCTTGGGATCCAAGATCTAGTAGATCAAGTAGGGGGATGGGATACTGAACGTGAGTGGCGCGACGACTTGAGTATGGGGATGCAGCAGAAAATTGCGGCAGCACGGTTGTTCTATCACCGTCCCAAGTTCGCCATTTTGGATGAATGTACCTCAAATGTGACTTTGGACATCGAGACGATTATGTATGAACATGCAAAGAACCTTGGGATAACCCTTCTCACCGTGTCGCACCGGGCTTCGCTATGGCGATTCCACACCAAGATTCTCCAGTTCGACGGCTATGGCGGCTATATATTCACTGATTTAGATGCGGAATCCCGATTGAAACTTGAAGAAGAGAAGTTGGCCCTTGATATGCAGCTTCGACAATTACCTCAAATGAAGGAACGGCTTGAATTCTTAACAAGCAAGCATTATGGTCAAAAATATCAGCTCCGCAGCAGCCTAAGTAAAGGAACTGAGAAGGTTTCAACATAGAGAATAATAACACAATGCATTAATAAATATAGCCAGGGAACTTAAAAAGAAGCATCTTGATATGGTCTACTATATATATATATATATATACTATATTTAGCCTAGTCCATGAATAAATAAATGGGAAAATAAAACCAGTGTTGTCTACACAATGGAAACATCACGCTCAGTAATAAGTGACTTTCCTTGTGCCCAATGCTGCTCGATTTGACTTCGAGTCTGAACGTTGAACGTAAATCCAGACTTAACCATCGACTCCATGCGGAGCAATAGAGATACTCGGTGAGAGGGATCGATAGCTTCGCTGGCAAGGGTAATAATAATAAATGTCATGTTTCCTTGAATGTTACTTCCCAAAGGAATGAAATCCTCAAAGAATCGCATCATCTGGCTTACGGTACGTTGAACTCTCGGGTGATTTGTTGGGTAGTCCAGCACACGGCGATACACATGAAGCTGGAGTGACTGCTGGAACATGATGCACATCGCCGTAAGCTCGCACACTGGCCAAAATTCCTCTAGCCAATAATCGTTCATGCGAAGTAACAAAAATAGTGCTCGAGATAGGACCTGGGATCGTCGACGCATCGTCATTTGACCACGCGTCCGACTACATTCATCAATGAGACGTGTCGCCGCAATATACAAAGGCAGCAGGTTCAGATCAAGGCCTGTTAAATAGTCGAGTGAGCCCGACCACTGGGGCCACCAATCAAGTGCAGGATAATCTTGGGTAACCAGCCGCGGAGCGCCAACCAGGTCCCCCAGTGCTGCCATTGCCCCAACCAAACGCATACAAAGCGAGTTAACCTCAGCATTTGGACCACCTAGTAATTGTTCTAGTGGCTGGTTCTCCAGTACAAATAACGCTATCGTCATATACCGTTGCCACTGTAGTGAATTGCCCCGTACTAGTAGAGCCATAAGTGCCGAGTACAATAGCAAATCCGCATAATCGCGCTTTTTTATCAATGAATTCACATAGCAATCGCATTCAGCAAATAACTTCAAGGTAGTAGGGGTATGGCTCAGACCAAGACTTACAGCCTTGTGGGCAGCGCCAAATGCCGCAAGTACTGTTGTAAGTCGTGGGAACTGGGAGCTCAATCCATATAAAAGGGTCGAGAACGGATTTTCTTCGTATGGAATGGGCACTAGTGCCATCGCAGTGTCACGCACAAAATGGAGTACAAGGTCCCGCTGGGAATACTGGGCTATGGGGTCTCCACCATGTAAATCAATACGCACCGGAACTGAATATGTTGGAGAAGCTGGAAGCGGTGAGAAGTTCAATTCATCAAAAGGCGTAGCCGTCTCTGAAGGTGCCCACTGCGGTGCTGCATTTCGAAGTCCCGCACTCGGGGCTTTGCCAAGTTTCCGTGATACGGTCAATCGGAACTTGCGAGTCCCTGTAGGCAGTTGATCATCACTATCATCACTGTCGAATTGTATTTCCTCCATATTAACCTTGGATCCGGACTCAGATTTTACCTCGGCGGTAAGTTTTGCAGCTACCACCTCATCATCGGGGATAAAGTAGGACTCTCGCATGAATGGCGCAACCACATAGATCCAGCTCAGCCGCCTCCCACTGTAAATACATTCTCTGTTACGTTTCGAACACTGCCCACATCGGGGCCTAGTCTCGTCGCATTTAACTTTTCGCCTCCGACACGTATCACAACCGGATCGACTTCGGGGTGCCCTGGATTTCGGGGTCTCCTTGGTAATCCTGCCGGTATCTTCCGGACTTTGTCTATGATGTGAGCCCATTGGACAGACACTCGATGAATTGAGAAGAAGTGTGGGGTGGGCACGCCCCGGATTCTCCGCTATCCAAGCCTCGTGACAATTGGGAAACTGAGCGCGGATTTAATAAAAAAAAACTTATTCATCTTCGCGGCGGTTAAACTAAATGATAACATGTAGGTTATCACATAAATAAATTCGATTCCAATTTAGAATAAGTTACCACTAGTAGAATAACTCAAGTATTGCCTCAATTATAACCACACTACTACTTTCATAAAAATCACAGAAACCCAGAGAGGATAGGCTCGGGAGGAGAAGAGCCGACATAGGGGTATTACGTACAGGACTAGTCATTAAGGCGTGTATACTATCAGGTCTGGTTCCGTGACAACATCCTGCCATATGTGGCTTTATGAGTGGTACGTCATTCGACTAGCACTAACAGGGGATACACATACCAAATGTAGAAGTACATACCATGTTTTACTACTAGCCTAAGCGGTTTTTTAAAAGCCATCCAAGATGGCGGATTTTGTCTGTAAAACCATGAACTTCGAAACGCGGTTCAGGTACTGATGCCAATTTCGTATCATTCTTGGTTTCTGAGTAAAGAAGGACAGGTGTATTCCACTGGCCTTCCAATGTGGGATCAATCTTATCTCCACGATGTTCTTCTGCCAGTAAACTTTTCAATAAAGCCTGGGATTCCTCTTTGACTATGGCTAAGGAACCGCTGGCTAACCCTATACTTGCATGCTGGTCAGCAAGTACCCGACACAAGGTATCCTTAAGTCCCGGGATGCGCATGTTTTGTGGAACACGGCTCAATACCCGTATTGGACTGACATCCACACATTCCAGGAGAGCTAAAACAAATGCAGGCTTGTTAATTGTGCGACCAATAAGATGATCCCATAGCTCCAAATTGCCTCGAGTTCGAGCGAATGCTACAGCGCGCTGTGGGTCTTCGAGATGATCCACAATTAGGTCCAGAGCCTGCTCTGGTTGGCCAACTTCGCCTAGCAGATATACAAGTTCCTCATCAAGTCCTAGTTGACGACACGTACGGATGGCTCGTTCAAGGTTGTACGTGCTGTGGCATTCCAAAAAGTTTAAGAGGCGTGACCTATCAAACTCAGCCAGTAATTCCACTTGTAAGTCGGCAAATTGCCGGAATTGAAGCTCATCTTCCCGTTCCAATAGATCAAGATATTCATAAAGTAGTCGACCTTCCAACCTATCAACAACCTTCACCGGTGGGATCTCGAGCCGTGCCTCTACCACGCGAGCCATCGCCTTTTGACTATGGCTTTGAAGCAGAACCGCCTGTAAATCTTTCACATCATTCCATAGATGCCTTTCTGATACAACGTCCAAGGCTTTAGGCGATCGGGCACCCACAAAGGCATCCACTGCCAGAAGCGGCACATCTAGGGCCAGCCATAAATCACCTAATACCAGCCAATCAGCATGTGTTGGAGAGTTTCGAGCAAGATCGGCAGCTGCAGAGCCAGAGTCGTAGACATGGACATCCCAACTACTTAGCCAACGACCCAAGCGGCTCCTATCATGTGCACAGGCCCACTGGGTGAGATTGAGACGAATGTCATTGAGCCCCTGTAAATCATTCGGGAGCATATCTCCTAGAAGCGCAGGATGTCCTGATTGAATGAAGGCTTTGGCCCAGTGGTCCCACTGAGCCGCGTCATTTTCTGGAAGTGCCTCAGCCAGCACCTGAGCTGCACGTTTCCACTTGTTAAGTTCGATCAACTGTTGAGCGGCCCCCAGAGCCAGCTGCCTCTGTTGTGTATTCGAACAATACGCTTCTGGTGTTATACCGAGTGTCCATGCTTCAATTGCACGTCCTCGATCAGCCAACCACCAAACATGGTCGTGTACCGTGCGCCTGCGCACAGCTACTGCGTCACTAGTACTAACAACGTACCAGGGACCGGAACCCCACCCAACAAGGTGGTAATCATTAGGTCCTAGACGGGCAAGATCGAGTTCATCAGCATATACTTCAGAACCATCAGAGTCCAATAGCTTTAGCTCAGGCTGTGAGTTCTGGGCAGCAGTTAGAACCAGCTTCTGCTCATTCTCAAAAGGGAGAATCCCGGCCAAAATACCATCAACCTGGAAGCATTGTACCGCACGGCCAGTCTCAAGCTCGATTTTCCACACTGTGGATGTCCATCCTACCAACACTGCTTCAGCAGAGGCCAGTGAAATGCAGGGGCGAAACAAATCTGCTCTAGGTGAATTTGGAAGGCGCGATAAGCGCTGCAAAATACTCTGGGAATTGCTGTCATATACTATGATACCATCATCGTTGCACCACACGGCTCTACCGCCGCTAAACCATCGTAACCCAACAATAGTCGAGGATCCCTGATATAAAACACTATCAGAGCGGGCACGTACCCAACCTTTTTCAGATAATACCACTTGACCTGCTGTTCCACCGCTCATATAAGATTTAAATGTTGGATATTCTGGGTGTAGAGCCACAGCATGTACAGGTCGGTGAAAGCTGGCAAGGGTAGTATCACCAACGTCATCAACAGCGGCGATAACGACAGTACCATCAATTGATGCTGTAGCTATATAGCCACGAGCCCAACTAATACTCAGAACAGAAGCCCTATGAACACGTACAGTACGGATTGAGGTGCCATCAGGCCGTTCTAGATGCACGATGCCACTGTGAGTTGCCCACACATGAACCTCGGGCCCAAAGTAGACAGCACTGACCATATCCTTTTTGAAAAAGGTTAGAGGTAATCCTTGCACTCGAGCATAGCCAAATAAGGGATCCTCCTCCCCATCCTCTTCATCCTCTTCCTCCCCATCTTCGTAGTCATTTTCAGATTCCGAGGTTGCATGTACATCAGAGGACCTCGAAATCGGTGAGCTACTTGTTCCTAGGTCGTCACCAATCAAATGATCCTTGGAATTGACTTCTTGGAAGTCGGTACTGGCGATACTGCTATTAGCATTAAGCACAGACTGAGCATCTGGATTTGTGAAGTTCTCATCTGTAGATCTTGATGAAGAAGTTTTAGATACATTTGAAGATCTTGGCCTCCCATTTTTATGGTCATTTGAGGTCGAAAAAGACTGTCGGCTGGTATTATGGTCATTGGAAGAGGTCACATGCACGTCCGTATTTTGGTTTTGAGTGCTCACAGGGAAGAGTACAGTATCCGAACCTTCCGGATTATCTGAATTCCCACTGCTTGGAGCTTGAGATGTCCCTTTAGATCCTTTGCGGAACCCCAGCATGCTGAGGGCCAAACGCGTGGAGTTGGCGGGGATTGATGTATAAAAGCATAAGCGATAAAGCTATATAATTGGAAACCACTGTAGTTTACGCATAATACCGTCTCGCTAGTGATGCCCCGGGCAATTCGTGGCGCACTGCTCGAGTGTGATCCATCCATTCGTGCTCTCATTTTAGCTATGGATGCCAAATCCCAAGACTTAATCTTAGAGGAGCTCGATGAGACCCACCTACTCGTCGATAATAGCAAGGTGGACTACATCAAGCGCGAGCTCCACATTCGGCTTGCCCAAAACTTTCATGACCCAGAAGAAGATCAGAACGAGGAATAGTGTGTCGTTAAATATTAATCTAGCAAGTGTAACCAAAGAAGCAATGCCGTACATACTATGATATATGATGTGCTCTGGTTGGCTACGAGGCAGCCTCGCCCAGCCAAACACCGAGCATTTCAGGATCCATTAATCCATCAAGACTATCCGAATCAGTCACAGATACAACTAAGGTGGCATACCAGTCGCTATAGCGTTTCATGATACCATCCTGGACATTACCCAAAAGCGCCTCTACAGCTTTTGGTTCAGAGACATGCTTATCGAGGAGAGAGCGCAGACTTTCATACTCAGTTAAAACACGGTCACGGAGCTCACCTGACTTTGATTGTGCTTGATCAGCTGTTACGGGGCTTTGAAGTGGTGTTGTAGCAAGTTGAACCACCAAAGACACCAATCTATCAGCAGCTTGCCGCAGCTCACCATACACTTCTTCCATTGCGTCAAGCATTGTTTCCACCACCCGAGGTACCGATGTTGCTGCTAAATCCATGAGTGCTTGTAGAGAGCGCTGTTTCGGAAGTGATGTGATCAAGGCATGGAACCCACTGAAGTCGACCTCATACTCAATCGAGTGCTCAAGATCAAATTCAGTAATACTAGATTGAAGCTGGAGAAGTTGGCCAATAATACGGCATTGAGACTCCACTTCATTACGTCCTCCAGTACTACCCTGCGCCGTTCCTGGTTTCGTAGAATCTACTCGCATTGCCGTCAAGCACTCGCGGATACATCTGTGGGCCAGGTCATTAAACACTTTGTGGTTCAACAGGTGGTATACCTGTTCAAGAAGACGCAGTGTACGTACCACTGGTGATCCTGTAGGTGTTGTAGAACCCAGGGAATCGATCTCAAGGTCAGCTCGGAAAACCAACCGGTTTTGAGCATCCCGGATTATAGCTCCAAATACAGGTTCCCATTCCGGTTGGGCAGCAGCAGTACCCTGAAGTGCCATTAGAAGTTGGCATAGTCTCCCAATGTCTTGCTCGTGTACAATATAGCGGCGCAAGGCGCTATATAGGCCATCGCTAATATCTCCGAGCCACGCCACAAAATCAGGCGTAGGTGGAGGACCCATTAGTACCTCCCATACTTGCTTCTCGCGATCATAAAGTTCCCTGAACTCTGCCAATGCAGTTTGGAGCCCCCCCTCTAGAAATGATGGAGTCCCTGGCTGCACGTTTGCGGTATAACGGGCAATCTCGGCTCCCAACACGTTAGAGCGAATATCGAAATATGTGCGTTGAAGTTTTACCCACGTCCCAGGATCAGGGCGGTCTCCGTTTTTATCGTTGCGTTTGGCCTCGATGTTCTCGGCACTTCTGCGTACAAGTTGGGCTGCCGGCGCGATATGCTCGGCATCATTGCGGAACTTAGTCCACACCAGGGCCTGCTGGACTGAAGACGGTTGAACCAGTTTAGGCAAAAGCCGAGACTCGACACGATGGAGTTCGTGGGTGACCCAGGCAGCTGCGACTGCATCAGCACGTTCCAAGCACTGCCGAAAGCGCAGCTCATAGAGATCCATATCGGCAAAATCTGAGTGCTGCTTGCACCAGTCAAGGCCTAAACGAAGGTCAGCAACAAGGCTTTCAAATGCTGCGAAATCACGCACGATGCGTGGTGCTGGCTGGCCTAGACGGTTGGTTGCCGTGTCAAGTATATCAAACCAATGCAGATACTCTTCGATCCCCTGTATGAGCGCTGAATCACTAGAAGTAGAGGTTGTAGAAACTTTGAGTGTTGCAACCCGATGCGCTACAGCGTCGAAAGCAGCCTGGGTGCTCTCGATTTCAGCCCCTATAGCGGCAGCTTCGGAATTGAAGTCTCCAACAAGATCCGCTGCAAGATCACATTCCAGCATAACCTGTCGTGCAGAAGATGTATGCGCCTCGAGTTCCAAAGCATCAAACCCAATAGTAGCGGGATCGTAACTGCCACCAAGCCACTGACGGGGATTGTCAACTTCTAGCAACTGCTTTCGTGTCAAGGGATGATCCAACATCCATCTACCCAAATCATCTGAATCCACTGAGTGCGGCGTATCTAATTTTGATAAAGAAGAGCTGCGTGGGCGAGATGCGAACCCCCCATGGCCCCACAGGTCCATCTCCCCGTCCAGATCCAACCCCGATCTTACCTGAGGCCCAGAGATTTCTCCATTATCATGTGGTGCCCGCGCCACAGATTGAGCTAGAGATACCGCACGTTTTCGCTTTGGGGCCTCGGCCACTATGGGCACGACCCAATCGTCAAACATGCTGACTTGGTTCGTCAGACGTGCCACTGCAGATCATACATCCATCTTGGCCAGCTACGGCGCCATTTCCATTTTACTATCTATAATTAATCCAGTAACCTGCATCTAGTACGAATTTAAATTCTCCTATTCTCTGCCGTTTAGAACAATTCTCCGCGGTTAACAAAACTTACGCGACAAGAGTTACGCATAGAGCGGGGTCAAATATTCTCGCGATTAGCGGGCACAGTCCAGTCCACATCAGGACCAATTGGCACGATTCCATACTGGTTAATAGTCGGGTGACTGCGGAAATAGTGGTGGCGAATGTGAGGCAGGTCAACTGTCTCAGCAATACCTGGGATTTGGTAGATGTCCCGCAAGAACCCATATAGATTAGGATAGTCCACTGAAATACGTTTCTTATCGCACTTGAAGTGCGTCACATATACATGATCGAAACGCACCAGTGTCGTCCACAAGCGGATATCACTCATGGTGAGCTTGGGACCAGTCAGGAACCGTGACTTGCTCAGCATCTCTTCGAGGTGGTCCAGGGTTTCGAACAACGGGTAAACGTTTTCGTCGTAGGCTTCCTGAGACGTCGCAAAACCGCTTTTATACACACCATTGTTAACCCGCGAGTATACAAATTCGTCAATCTCATTCATCTTAGGCACAACATCCTCAGGATAGTAGTTGCGATCTTTCTTCACGCCGTAAGATTCAGGGAGATTGTCGAAGGCTGAATTGAAAATCTCTATAATCTCAGCACTCTCATTGTTAACAATGGTTTGGGTGACAGTATCCCACAGAACAGGAACAGTCACACGACCAGTGTATTTGGGATCAGCCATCAGGTAAATCTCGTACAAGAACTTCTTGTGGTTGATCGGGTCGCCTGTTGTGCCGGGGAAGTCTGTCTCAAAGGTCCATCCATTTTCAAGCATAACCGGATTCACCACAGAGACCCCCAAAACTTTCTCGAGACCCTTGAGTTTGCGTACCACCAACGTGCGGTGGGCCCACGGACAAGCCAGCGATACATAAAGATGGTATCTGCCAGCTTCAGCAGGGAATTGAGGGGTTCCCAGCTTGTTGCGGAAACTGGTTACAGTGCGCTTGAAGCGACCACCAGTTTGTTGTGTATCATACCAGTTGGTTTTCCAGATTCCGTTCTCGAGCAATCCCATGGTTGCTTGATTTACTCTAAGCAAGGTGTGGGGGGATGCCCTTTATAGGCGGTACATGACGCATCACCAGTCGGTGCCCCTCTTCCCACGTGATTAGGGGTCCCAAGATATAGATGAAGGTATCGTGTACATATATTAAGTCAATATATAGTTTACATTTAAAGCTAAAGATTTAACACTCAAGCAGACTCGAGAAGCAGCACAGAATGTCCACTTATCCAGAGGATACCGTCATATCCCCTATCTTCTCTTGTAGATACATGGCTTAAGCACAGGTTTCTCATCTAGCTCGATGCGACGATCTTTACTTCCGGGCACAAGCGCGAATTCGAACCGAACAAACATCTTGTTGCTGTCATCTGTAGCTTTGTGATGTAAACCCATATTTCTCAGGAGAGCCACAAATCGATCGATGGGAGCACCTTCGAAACGAGACTTAATCTCGGCAATCCAAAGTTCACCTCGAGGCTTAAGGATACGAAGCCCTTCCTTCAAAAAGTCCTCTAGATTGGTGCCCATGAGTGCCAAGCAGAAAACAACTACATGACAACTCTTATCGGGGAGTGGCACATGGGCAATATCGGCCACAGTAATTCTATCGTTAGCTTTGTGCAGATCAAAGCTGTGGACACTAAAATGAGCACGGCGACTCTTACCAGTACCGCGTACAGTAGAAAGTGCTTCCGCTAGCTCTGCTTCTCCACAGCCCATATCTGCAACAATAACTTCTCCATTTTTAGAATCAGCTGGTAACCCTCCTGGAGCGTTCAAGGGTTTCTGTAGCCGTGTTCTAAAAAGGTTTATCATTGAATGTACTGGATTCTCGGGCCAAGATTCGACCTGATGGCGGAAACCTTCATGATACTCTTCAAAAAGCTCGGGTTGGCGTTGGAATAGTTCTAGGGCCTCGCTTGAATCTGTAGTGTATAGCTGTTCATTAATCCAGCGGAATCGCGCACCACTTAATTTTTGTTGCATCTTCAACTGCATTGGTGACAACTTTTTCGTATGTCTCCCCATAGGACCAGCATTCTTTTCAACAGCCCTTGTGGCGGCTGCGGTGCCACTTTCCTCTTCGGAGAGCTTTGGTTTCTTGGATAAAGAAGTTTCCTGATCTTTTTGTTGGTTCTTCTCCCCTTTAGACTTCTTTACATTCGTTTTCGGTTCAGCAGGGTCCTCGTCGCGAGGACGTTTAGAGGACCTGTCATGGTTTTTTTCCTTGTTAGAATTTTTTGAAATTTTTGAGCGTCGAGAATCTTGTTTATTGTTTTCAATGATGTATTTTGTTTGTTCAGGAGTTTTGACCACGGAATCTGTGTTTTGGGAAGAGCCACTAGTCCCCCGTCCGAGCTCATTGAACAAGTTCTGAAGAGAATCGGCGGACGGGCTTTCACCTTTCGCGGATCCTTTCCGTCCCGTATTCTGTACCTCCTGTTTGAGTTCGGGCAATTTGTATCCCGAAACTTTGAACATTGGCAGCAAAAAAAATCACAAAGATAGTCAAATTAACAATCCAATTCTGGATACTGGGTGCACCTCTTACGTTACCGTCAGGTCAGCTGAGGATACCATGGCCCGAGACTACGTGACTTGCCATATTTTGGATACCGTTAAGGGTCAGCCCGCTGCTGGAGTTAAATGTGAATTATCTCGCCTTATTGATGGCCAAGAGTCTTCAATAGCCGCGGGGACCACTGATAACGATGGCCGCATCTCCAATTGGGAGTCTGCAGCTGTCACTACAGCACCCCCAGGCGTCTATAAGATCAAATTCGAAACTGGGCAGTATCTGAGTGCCAATTCTCAAGGCCAAGCCTTTTTCCCTATTGTGGAAGTAGTATTTGTGGTTAGTGACCCGCCGCAACCGCATTATCACATTCCACTACTGCTCTCTAATTATTCCTACAGCACATATCGGGGATCGTAACTGCTGCACTAGTATGCCCTGTCACTGAAGGCACGGGAAGTATATAGCAATATGTGTATATGATAAAGAAGAGACAGCAGTGCTAAAGAATGAACGCCAAAATGCTAACGATAACAGACGTCGCAACATTGACTTGGCTGTTGGTAAGAACATTATGTCCAGCAATGTGTTTACCATATTCGCCAATTTTAGTATCACTGCTTTCGTAGATCTTTCCATCGGTGTCGGCTATTGACTCTTGGTATGTGGCACCAATGGCAGAGTCTAGCAGTGTTCCGAGAATACCCCATACTACCGCTATCCAAGGTGAAACCCAATACCAGGAGGTCACGTATCCAATAATGCAAGCTCCAAGTACCCCAGCGGCTACCCCGCCGATGCTCACACCACCATTTGTACCCTTTGGCACCGGCCCTGAGAATGGGTGGATAAGTAGAATGGGAGAGCTTGGCCAGAGTATACCAAGCTCTGAACTTAGAGTATCAGCTGTCATTGCAGCATAATGTGCTATAATTGCGCGCCTTATTGCCAGTTGGCCGTGATGACCCCAGAACGTATGGAAGAGGTCAGCTACTAAGATCAGGACGGTTGGAACACCAGCATTGGAGAGAACTTGACTAGCAGTTCGCCCTCGCTTTGCTTTAACCTCGTCAGAATTGGAATCGGTGCGCTCAGTGTCATTGTGGAAGTCGTCCAAGTTATTCACTATGCGGCGCTTAGCGTCAGCCTTGATTTTAGTAGCGAATGTTCCCAGAAGGAAAAATGTGGCCAACATAGATAAAAATAAGGATGTTGGCGGTATACAGTGTACCAAAGCAACTCCAACCGCAACCCAAGTTCCTTTAAGGGTGAGTTTGTTAGTTTTGCGAGCATATAGTGCGAGTATGGCCACGAGTACTACGCGCAACGACCAGTGCATGATTACTTGTATGGAAACGTGGGATTGAAATATCACGTCAATTTATATATTGCGAATTGCGTGAAATGCCCTACTGACGCTTCCTTGTTGGGAACCTAACCTAGAGATAGCCTGCCGGGTTTATGCATAGAGTGAGCGTAAGAGATAAGATAATCGAATTGAAATATTGGACTACTCATGCCTATTACGCGGTACCGCCTCTGGGCAGCACACAGTAGTGGATGTGTCGGAATATTTTTTACAGAATACGCTTTCAGTTTAGTGATGGTCATAGCAGTGGTGGTGGGAGTATCAAAAATCGACTTTAATTAGTGCTCCTCATTCATATATAAATCCCTATTTAGAATTGTCGGACAAGTGTATCTCCCACAATTTTTAAATTGTGTGTGTGGGTGATTCCAAGAGCCTTGCCTATTAAATTACGTTATAGGCACGTCCAACGATGTCGATCTCGTCACGTAACTACTCCGCAGGCTTAGTGATGTCAACAAAGGGGTAAGTGAAACCGAATCAACACCTCATTGTGCTGGCTATATCTCGGGGTCATATAAATATCGTCAGGATACAATCCAGCTTTGATGTGTGGCCATTATTACCATATGAATCCCAGACCCTGCACCCTCCGCAACACGAACTCCAAAGGACATTATCATTATCATTAGTAAACTGTAGCTTAGCTTGTCCATTCCGAGAAATCCCGCCTATTAACTGAACTCGGTCGGATAAAAAATGCCTGTTCGTCGCACAACTCCATTCGAGGCGCCCCCTACTGGGTCGCACGCACCTAAGCTTCAGGCTTTGAGCTCAACAGAACAGAAAAAGTATGATGACGTTCTTGCTCATTTTCAGAAGGTCAAGGAGCTCCCGACGCGGCAGAAAAGCCGTGAAACTTCGACAATCACAGATGAAGAACAGGCCTGGTTGTCGCGTGAGTGCTTATTGCGGTATTTGCGGGCGAGTAAATGGGATGTTTCCCATGCGATCCAGCGGATTGAAGGTACTCTGGTGTGGCGACGGACGTTCGGTGTGGACCCGGAGACATCACTTACACCTGATATGGTCAGTGTGGAGAATGAAACGGGTAAAGAGGTAATCCTTGGCTACGATAATGATGCGCGGCCGTGTCTTTATCTCAAGCCTGGAAGACAGAACACGAAGGCGTCTCACCGCCAGGTCCAACACCTTGTCTACATGCTTGAACGCGTCATAGATATGATGGTACCAGGTCAAGATCAACTGGCGTTATTGATTGATTTCAAAGGTAAGAGCTCGCGACTACCGTCATTGTCTATTGGGCGTGAAGTATTGTCAATCCTTCAGGACCACTATCCTGAACGCCTTGGGAAGGCACTCCTGACCAATATTCCCACTGTGGCATGGGTATTCCTGAAGTTGATTAATCCATTTATTGATCCACTCACCCGTGAGAAGCTAGTTTTTTCGGAACCGTTCCCACGGTACGTGCCGAGTGAGCAGTTGGACAAAGAGTTCGCTGGTGAAGTTGACTTCCAGTACAACCATGAGGAATACTGGCCAGCATTGGCAAAACTAGCTATCACCCGCCATGAGCATTACCTACAGAGGTGGAAGGAACTTGGCGGTGGTGTGGGGTTGAGCGAGGTTGATATGCGTACTCACATATAATGTGATGCTATAAACCGATAAAAGTGTAGTGCGATTATAGAATTCTATGTGAATTCAAATCAGTAATTATTTTACAATGGCGTAATTGTGCACAATGACTTGTGTTGATATAGAGTTCAAGTAAAATATACTAGTAGAAGGCTTATGCTAACTTCAATTGCGTAAAGGGTATAGTTCCTGCCGTTTGCAGGGGGGATAATTGGCCTCTCTAAGTTGTGTATATACTGTACTGAAGCACACTGCCTTTACTTGCGGTTATCTGTCACTTTGATCGCAAATCTATTGCGCTGCCACGTGATCAGGCACAACTGTGAGCACCTCCCTAGTAGTGACATATGCGGTATTACCTCACAATACGGCTCGAGTCCCAACTATATAAGCGTGTTAAATGCTATCAACCATCCGTAGAGGTTCTTACCTGCGTATGGCTCTCTTCCGTCGTTTCTCCCGGTCTTCTGAAGCATCTACTTCTGGAATGTCTAATTCTACCAACCCTACTTCTTCCCTTTCTGTTGACAAGGTACAGCAATGGGCTCAGGATGTTGAGGCCGACCCGACTTTGTCTCTAGCCGGAACCGTGGCACGCAATGCAAACATTTCCGACGTCCTTATCAAACGGAATGAGAAATCTCGTTTCACCACAGAAGTCTTCAACCATGAAGTTAAGCCCCAGGGTTCGCCACGTACAAACCAGAAGCAGTCAGGGCGGTGCTGGCTATTTGCTGCTACCAATGTTCTACGTATCCCCATTCAGAGGAAGTACAATTTGGAATCATTCCAGTTGTCTCCATCTTATCTGTTTTTCTGGGACAAGCTTGAGAAGGCGAATTTCTTCCTCGACCAGATAATTGACACCGCCGATGAATCTTATGATTCTCGTGTTGTTCAGCACCTGCTTGATGCCCCAGTTAACGACGGTGGTCAATATGGGATGTTTGCGAATATTATTGAAAAGTATGGTATTGTTCCGAATGTTCTGTACCCGGATGGAGACAATACTCTCCGCTCTGCTCAGGTAAACAGTCAAGTTACTACGCTACTGCGTCAATATGCCCAAGAGCTACGTGAGATATTGTCTTCTCAAGGTGTGGAATCAGCTCGTGACCTCCAGCAAAAGCAAATCAAGCAGATTCATCAGCTTCTTGTGGTATTCTTGGGCTCTCCCCCTGGACCCAATGATGAGATTGTGTGGGAATATAAGGACAAAGATGGTAAATTTGGCTCCATTACAACTACACCGCTCAAGTTCTATCGTGATATCGTAGACGCCGACGCTGGATCGAGCATTTCGCTATTGCACGACCCCCGGAATGAGTATGGCCGTCCAGTACACATTGAACGTCTCGGCAACGTGGTGGGCGCTCCTGAAGTCGTTTACCTAAATAAAGAGATCGACTTCTTGGCAAATAAGGCTATCGAGCGTATCAAGAATAACAAGGCTGTATTCTTTGGTACCCACACCCCTATTTATCACCACAATGAAACTGGCATCATTCACACGGGTCTGTGGGACTATGCAAAGATTGGATTTAACCCGACCCAGAATAAGGCTGACCGGCTGCGGTATCACCAGTCTCTGATGACGCATGCAATGACTCTAACAGGAGTTCATCTCAACGAGTCTGGTGAGCCGGTACGCTGGAAGGTGGAAAACTCATGGGGTGAGGATCGCGGCAAAAAGGGATTTTACACCATGAGCCATGAGTTCTTCAAGGAGTACGTGTACCAGGTTGTGATTGAGCGTAGTGAAGCTGACAAGGCTACTATAGCAGCCCTCAGCAAGGATCCGATTGATCTTCCACCCTGGGACCCGTGCGGTGCGTTGGCTAATTAGATTTGCTGATTTTGGTTACAGTGTATCTATGTTGATTTAGGCTAAGATATATTCGTCTGCATTTTGTGGAAACTTACCTATCTTGTAAGCTACCTAATGGTAAGGATTAAGTATGCCAGCTAATCTGCGGGCTGCTAGATATATCTCGCAAAATATAGAAGAATTCCACACAATTGGAGTGATCGATTTAGATGACTGACTATCTCCCCTTTTCGTTTCGTCCTCTAACTGTTTATAACTGCACATGACTCTAAATAACTCTGGCTATGTATTACCTCATTCAACGTTCGTACTTTCACGGCTATGACAATCCCTTTGCATATCCGGGAGCTATCACCCGAGAACGTGAGCTACTCGGACGCACTTGAATTTGCGTATGTTTTCAATGTAGCATTCCGCAATGATCCCTCTATATGGACGGCGCAGCCAGATCAATATCGGTTCCGTGGTAACCTTTGGCAATCGCTTGAGGCCATTCATGACCCTCGCGATCGTCTCAATGGTTTGGTGAACAAGGCACAAGCATTTCGGGACTATACGAAACAAAACGCATGGGAATTTTACCTGCTCTTAACGCGTCCCAATGTTCGAACTTTTATTGGCTACGATACTACCGATGGTGCCCCAGTAGCCATTTCATCATGGGCCTCTCCTAGTCAGAGAATGACAGAGCCTACTCTGTGGCAGCGAATTTTGAGGTGGATTAACGTTTTACGTGCTAGAACCCACCAGTATATATTCTACCTACGGCATGGTTATAATCCTGGATTGAGCGGCCATGGGATACTTGAGGAAGCTTCACGACAATTTGGTCTTGTGGATTCTGTAAAACGTGATGAAGAGATTGTGAAGACAATCAAAAAAGCAGGAAAAGAGCTTGATATATCGCCGTACTCTCGCAAATACTCCAACGAACTAGTAATATTCTGTGTTACTCGGCAAGGAGCTGGCTTCGGTACACGATTCTTTGAGCATCTCTTGAATCTCTTAGAACCAACGTTTGAACATGCTGAGATTGATGGCAAGAAATTCCCTCCTAAGGCGGTGATCATGGCATCGGATGCCGGTCAGAAATTGTATTCTAAGTATGGCTTCATTAAGCACGATCACTTTTCCCGTAAAGTTAATGATGGGACTGTATCTTTATCGTTGATGGTCAAAAACTATTGACGGACTTGACATTCATGATCATTGGATTGGAACACACTTTGTTTTGCAATTGGGATTAACTCCAATTGTTTTTTTTTTAAACTCGTAACTCATTATCTCTTTGTTCTAGGATCGGCTTTAGAGGCTACTTGTGTGAAAAGTAGATTTCTGAGTCTTAATGGTGGAGTTACCAATATGAACTGTTGCGCTATTGATAGAAATTAACATTGATCTAAACCATGTTCACTGAAATAGGACGATGTGGTCTATCATCCTCGGCTATACCTACCAAGAATGGCGAAAGTGCATGTGGAGGGAATTGCGTAATATCCAACAGCACTCAGTATATACATACATGCGTATGGGTTTTAGATTTTCGTTTATCTGACAATGCGCATTAAAGAGATAACACATTTGAATGCTACCTATTCGGACGCCTTGAACCATTCATATATATTCAATGTCGCATTTCGTGACGATCCGATGTGTCTGTTCTTGAAGCCGCTCTACCGCTTTCGCGGTGATCTTTGGCGGTCGTTAGAAGGTATTCAAGATCCACGCCAGCGTCTCAGCGAACTCGTTGCGAAGGCCGAGGCATTCCGTAATCTTACCACCCAACGAGCGTGGAGAACGTATAAAATGCTTATTCTCCCTGGAACTCGTACCTTTTATGCCTATGATGACTCCGATGGGGCCCTAGTTGGCGTCGCTACTTGGTCCATCCCGCATAAGAAATATCCAAAATTGTCTTTAAGGAAGCGAATTGTATTGTGGTTCAAGTCCCAATGGGCCACAATTAATCTTTGGCTGTTTCAACTACTCCATGGTTATAATCCAATGCTTGATTTTCAAGAAGGGCGACAGATTTTCGAAAAGGCTTGCCATGAATTTGGAATTGAGGATACGCCTGAGCGTGAAAATGAACTTAAACAAGCTGTGCATCAACAGGAAGACCTTAAGAATTCCCCGTATTCACGCAAGCACGCGTATGAACTCGTGTACTTCGCAGTGACGAGGCAGGGGAGGGGTTTAGGGACAAGTTTTCTTGATGAAGTGCTGAAACGGGTCGAGTCAGATATAGTGCCTACTGAGATTGATGGTGTTAGAGTACCGTCTAAAGCAATTATCTTGTCGACTGAGGCAGGGTCGCATTTGTACAGTAAGTTCGGATTTATTGTGCAAAAGCAGTTCAGTCACCCAGCGGCAGAAGATAATGTGGCATCATTCAAGCTAATGACGAAGAATTATTAGCATCGTTTGGGAGTTTCTGGGGAGTTGGTATGATTTTATCTAGTGTATACAGGTACGGGTTAAACTACTGACAGATGCTACCAGTTGCCATTACATGAGATATCTCAGACGCTCAAGTTTTGGATTTGTAGTCCGACACGAAGTTCACTATTAGGGCTAACAGCAGTCCCAATGCCACGATTATGGGGCCTACAGGACTATCCAGTGGCTTGTCACCACGTTCATGGATAAGCTGCATGCGCTTGATATAAGTCACATAACCCCATATGCCAGAAAATAGGGTAAGGGCAAAGAGAATGTAGGCGACAGTAGTTGCCGTAGCTGGAGATGTGGCGCGTTCAACTGAGCTGTAAAGGGCAAAAGTAAGGCCCGATAGTAGACAAGTCACGTTCAACCAGCGATTGAAGGTGCGTTCGTTTGCAAGCCACACTTTAGCTTCAACGCGCACTGCAGTTTGATTTTTCAACCAGACTTTTGGCTCAGCAACACCTGCTGGCAGTATAACCTCGTCATCTTCCGAGTCCTGATCATCAAGTTTTGCTTGGTTAGTCCATGTAGGCACACCGACGTCACTCACTGGCCCACCTCCATTGCCAGCCAATATTGTCGATCCCTCCAGTTCTAAATCAAGTAACCCGGAATCCTCAGAGTCAAATGCTTCGACATCGTCTTCGTCGAATTTGTAGTCGGCAATGCGCCTGCTAGGGCGATTACTTGGACCCGGTTGTGGTTTACTACCTCCTTGCTGCGATGTGGCAGGATCTGTGGCATTTCCAGCTGGAGCAGTGCGTTGGTCGTCAAGATCATTCAGCCAGAACGGGAGGGAATCTAAACGATCATCCTCCCCGTAAAGGACAGCAATACCTTGTAAGAACTTGGTGAAATGAGGCACTGCTTTGATTAGTTTCGACTGCACTAATTCCTCAATCCAAGGGAGCTTCTCATCCTTAGCTTTGAGCCTCACCTCAAGCACCGAGTACGGGAAACGGGCGAATTCACCTTTCCGTAGCATAGGTAATAAGCCCACATTCGGTTGGTCCAAGTCTGTTCGTCTCCAATTAGCAGGGTCACGAACAGGCCGAGTTTGATTAAGACTATCCTCACGAATAAACATAATATCCGAATCAAGAATAACTCGTACACGATCATCACCAGGAATTTCAAATGCTGTCCTCTTGTAGACCGTTCGAAGCATGGGTTCCAGATGGTGTTCAGCAACAAACTGCTGGAGTTCACTTGCCGCCGCCTGGTAATCATCAATAGCAGATTGAGAAACCTTCCGGTCACGCATTTTGATAATCTGCCGCTTCACAACATGGTCATCACCTTGCAAGAAATTATTGATTGTCTTCTCCTTCAGAGATACCCGAGTTATACGCCCATCTTCTTCGTTGTGCTGTTCCAATACGATTTCAGGTTTCTCGTAGAGATGCCCATACCATCGAAAACGAAGCGAAGTTGGCACTGTCTGGCGACGCTCTAGCTGAGATTCGTACAATTCAAAATGCGAGTTATCCAAATATAACGAGGTGACAGTGGGATCTGGACCGTGGTCGTCATCATCATCCTCACGGTTATATACCAACACAGGAAGTCTGCGTAGGATCCGCGTTTTGACTTCCATCAGGTTATCAGGGTGCACCCAGAATTGTAAAGTCACATACCCACTTGAATGGTGCGAGTTGCCAGCAGAACCGATGTGGCTTCGAGCAGTGGAAGACTTTGTCTGGCTTTTTCCAAAGTTTTCTTCCATAAACGTGTAAATATGTGATAGTCGCCGCAAAAGCGGGCTGTAATCCTCTGAGTGGAAAGGTAGGGCATTTAGACGTGCTCTGAGAAGTGGCCGAACTTGATACTTTGCATGAATTCGATCGTGTTTCTTCACAATTTTGCTAAATCCCGTGTAATTAAGCCTGCGAAATCGATCTAGTTGGGTGGCTTGCTCCAGAATTTCCTCGACTTCTTTATCAAGGTCGACAGGATTAAGTGACGTCACATCAAGTTCAGCATCCTCAGTCTTCCGCTCTAATGCACTCAGTCGTTCACTGATTTCATCAAATTTGGTTGTTTCAAAGCCGTAAGCTTTGTCGAGTTCCTTATCAAGCTCGCTCACAAACCTAGACTCATCTTCTTCAGACCACTCATAGTCACCAACCACAGATTCATTGAGCAACCGTTTGAGTTGGTCGTAGGCAATATAGTGCTTTTTCCATGGTGTATACACACCTTCCTTCAGTTTTGCTGCAAATAGCATCGTCCTAACTCAAGACTCTCCCACAGCGAGGGCGTCAAGATTAGGATCAGGTAGCACGTGGACAGCTGACAAAACGACCATGGCGGTTTAAACTTACACTCTGTGTGCCTCCTGCTCCTGCTCCTTTACATGCATACAATGCTTCATAGATCCACTCTGGGGTTTTTATAAAAATTCTAGTAGACTCACAACTAAGGATTCTGCTCAGACTTCTTCGTACCAAGAATATATACACAGATCCAGTCTTTATAATGTGTTATCAGGAAACCGTGCAGCAGGTGCAGCTGAGGTGCCAACTGTCTTTACGCACAAATTTCAAGATGCATCAGTAGTTTTGTAGTGTCTTAGAGCTCGTCGCAGAGTCGCAGCAGCGGCCATTGTACTCTCACCATAGTCCCCAGTAGCAAGGACGGGTTCAGTATCACTTGAATAAACTGGATCCTGTATAGACGTTGCACGCCACAAATCTGCTGCAGGTGTTTCCCGCAACCGGCGAGACCGGCGTCTTCTTCGACGCTTCTCGGCCAATAATCGATAGAATTCATCATGCACTCGTCTTGTATGCGCAGTACGGGCACGTGGGACGACTGCTGGTGCTGGAACCGCTGAGGGTGGTGTTGGGGTTACAGTACCCCAGTTCCCGCCAGTAGGACCATTAGGATGATCCTCACCTTCAAGATAGCTAAGACGCTGTAGTGTCATCTGGTTACCAAATGTCACTTCAGATGGTGGATCCACATTTTCTTGGCGCTGTTCTTCTTCAGTAAGAGGCACTAGTGGAGGGGGGCGTGACATGCCGTCACCGAATGGATTTGCGGCAAGTTGTTCGTCACTCAGATCAGATTCAAGATATGCCCATACTAGCCATAGAAACATACGGCCACGGGATTTTGATGACGATGTATGGTCCATGATTAAATCGAAGAACGACGTGCCGTTAGCCATAAGTTTGGCGACATCGCCAGCATAGGCACTCATAAGAAACACTAGATTGATAGCATTAGTTGGCGGTCTACCACGTTCGGGTTCTCGCATTTGCTCAAAAGTTGTAGGCTCATCGCGATCCTCTGCTGCTCCCTTCAATATAGATTTCAGCCTCGGGGCATCTTGTAGTTGCTTGTAATCCGCGGTGTCGTGACTCTGCAAACTCGGTATCGGGTGGTAAGTACGCAACTGAGCCTTCATCTCCGGGAAAAAGTTTAATGTTGTGTTCATTCGACCGATATTCACAAGCAAGCACACCATTGCCACAGACAGAGCAGCCCCACGGTCCCCAGTTAGTTTGTCACTCAGTATGCGCGAACACTTGGACGAACGCGCCATAGCATCAATGTAAATATCAGCAAAACTTTGCCTATCTCCACGGGTGTATGGGTTGGTGAATACTCGATGCTGGTCGAAGAAGATCGCGTGAAGGAAGTCGTACTGTATATCAGCACGCCATAGAGGCTCACCATCTTTTTTTTTCAGATGTCGTATTTTTGAGCCCATGAGCAGTGCCTGAAACGTACGCCGGTGAGCACGCTTGGTGCCCTTCTCCTTTTCCTTCTCCTTGTCCTTCACGTCCTTGGTATCCATGCTGATATCCATGCTGACCGAGATAGGAAAGAGTACTAAGACACGGAGTGTAGACCCACACGCGCAACTAGGGGGTAGTCCAATATAAAAAAGAAGAGTCCGATCAAATAGAGTAATAAAAAAAATATTAGAATTGAATCGAATTGCTTCAACACAATGTGAACTAGATGTTTACAACACGCTAATCTATTTATGAAACCTTTAAATAATAGCTGCGGCCATATCCGGGTGAAAGCGAGACTTCCCGTCCGATCAGTCATATCTAAGCATCCGAGAGCCTTACCAAGTATTGCGGTGGGAGACCACGCGAGAACAGAAGGTGCTGCAGTTTCTTTTTTCTTTTTTGCTTTTTCAGGCATTTTTCTGTCTACTGTCACCCTCACTGTCTAGTTTTCGGGATCATAGGATTATTCCCATTGAATCTGCACTGTGACCGAACAAAGGCACTTGTTAGAGAGTTTATATATATATGTATATGACAATGGTAAAAACATCACACTGTCTATAATTGGGAGAAGTACCCCCGCTCCTATTATGAACCGAGACAATGTTGACACTATCTAGTAATTACTGGCACATATACATCACCACCATGTATGGAAACCTGTTATAAGGGAGCAACATTGCGAAATAGGATACAGTTCCCAGTACTTCATTTAAATATCTAAATGGTCTTGGTCTCATTAGAACCAAGCGTGTGTAATCTACGTACTTGGAGTATAATCGGTGCGACTTGGGCTACAAAAGGGACAATTCAGATGAATCTAGGATATGTGTAGATTGCCGAAACAGACTGATAATTTGAGTGACAAGGGCCAACATAAGTCTTAAAAAAACATAGCAGAAGGCATGGTGAAGACATCCTGCCACTGATGGCCCGCGTGGAAAACATGAGCAAAGGGCATGTATTTTAGACTACAATTAAGATGACGCCATTAAAACTAGTGACTTGATGAAGTTAGTTAATTAGACCAGAATCCAAAGATCCTCGGAATTGAAAAAAGAAAATCTGATATATTTCAGACAAATAATAGATACACTACCACATTAGGATCATTACAATTCATATGGCGCTCATTCTTCTGACATTACCATCAGAGCAGAGTTATAAAGGAGTAACTAACACTGACTCATTCATTAACCTTTCTCTATTGTGTGAGCTTCCGGCCGAAATACCCAAAATATAATTTCCAAAATTCCACTAGCAAATACACTAGATTTAGGATGGCACCCACCGTCCTAGAACTAGTGTGCGTAAAGCACAAATCGGACAACTCAGGCTTAATCTCAGTGGATCGTAACAACAAGGCTACTCTACCACTTACAATACCCGGTCGCACATTTAAGTCGTATGCATAGGATTTATCCCCGCA
>JAKTWK010000034.1:0-53184 GCA_030561035.1 Wickerhamiella bombiphila
CATTGATAGATATTTTGGACTGAGAAGACCTTTAATTGGTCCTGGCAACGATAGGATTGATGTAACATTTATGTGTATATATAATGGAACCACTCGTATTGTATTCTGTATGTAATTGAAGAGATTATGTTCGCGATAACGAGCCACACTACACACAACTCAAATAAGCAAAATGCCACACCAGCACTGCTTGCAAGAATATACTTATTTAAATCGTCAGCTCGTATACTAATATCGGAAGTTAAAGCGTCAAGGACTGTCAGAAGCTGTCTAAAGTCAATGATTCTGCAATGGCAGAGCCATCTACTACCTTGCGGAATTCCTCGAAGCTAAGGCTACCATCACCATCGATGTCAGCTTCAACTATCGTCTTATCCACAATCTGCTGGAGCTGAGCATTCTGTAAGTTCTCACCAACCATGGTTTTCAGCACAATAAACATCTCGCCATTTGACAGCTTGCCATCCTTGTCAATATCAAAAACATTGAATGCAAACCTTAGTTTCTCCTCGCGATTGCCGCGGCTCGAAAATACACTGAGGGAACTGATGAATTCACCGAAGTCCACATGTCCGTCACCATCAGCGTCGAAAAGCTCGACAAGCCTTGCAGCCAGTGGGTTGGACTGGATGGAGGGAATGGCCAGGAACTCTTCCTTCTCGATAGTTCCACTTGCATCCTTGTCCAGCTTTATGAAGCGCGCAAGTAACCGCTCAAGCTCATCGTGACTGAAATTGGTGCTCTCCACAAGCTTGGAAGGGATTCCCACTCCAGACCCAGGCATCTATATCGGGGATACGGATCCTATGATGACTACAGCAACCAACTTTAACGGGGGGGTGGGGGGCGTGGATGATAGTACAAAAAATGGACATTAAATAGTAGTAATAACAATGGTATTAGATAGACTAGGTCACATTGCGAATATTGTCTATAGTGCGGTGTCATGAAGAAGGGCATGTTGTTCCTGAGCGTCACGTTCCCCTCGTTGAAAGTCCACCCGTGCAAACACGACAGCACTCAATAGCATAACCAGCAGTAAAAAGTAAAAGGCATAGCGGATATTGTGGGTATGGTCCGTCATAAGTCCAGTGACCAGAGGACCAATCACGGAAGATCCTTTGTCTGTGACAGCATATAAGGCAAAGAACATGGTTTCATGACCACGAGGGATCAGCATCGCATACATGGATCGGCAGACAGCATTCAGAGCACCCAACACCAATCCGTACCATGCCGCCAAGAGATACATTTCCCAAGCTCGTCGTAGTCCTAGCCATGGGGTGAAAAATCCAATGGCGCCATAAAACGGAATGGCAGCTCCTAACAAAGCAATAGCCACGAGCGGCGATGGGTTCATCTTATCTTTTCTCTGGGTTTTAAGGATCTGAGAGCTGGCCAGAGAACCGGCAATGGCAAATACAACTGTAACAAGGCCGACCAGGGCGAGGGCAGGAGTGGCCATCTGGAGGTTTGCCCGAGCAAACAGAACCGCTGTGGAATTAATTGTCGTGACGGCATCAGAAAGTAAAAACCATCCTACTAAGAAAGTAGCGATATCCTGAAGTTCGCGAATACCACGAAGTGCCCTACCCAGCTCTTTCCAACCATCTAACCAGCTACTTTGGACCCATATTTCACTTTCAACAGGGGCAGGACGAGGATCTCGTAGCCAAAGGGCCACTGGAATTTGGCCCACGAGCCACCACATCCCCACTGCCCCAATAACCCATTGAAGTGCATCTTCGCCGGAATAAGCCAGCCAGATCATGGATGCAACTTGAACAACAAAAGCTGCACCATAGCCCACTGCTACGCCTTTACCAGAAATCCACGCGGCTACACTTGCACCATCAACTTCGATTAGTCGCATCCTGGCGCTATGTCCTGCATTGGAATCGGATCGGGAAGCCACATAGGTATCATCGATAGTAGTTAATTGCTTGCGAGCCAATCTATGGGTTTCTGCAGCGGCAATTGATGGTAGATAAGCGTTGCCAATGACCGATACGGCACCAAAACATGCGATACCCACTACTGACAGTAATGCAGCCACATAGTAATGTGCTCTTTGAATTGACGCTAATATGAGGGTGACCAGACTTCCAACAATGGCAAATCCTACCAAGTAGCGTGTCTTGTGTTTGGTGCGGTCTGCTAGCCCACTCACGGTGATTACCAGAACCAGCTGGGCCACCACTGCTAGTGAAAATGTGTAGAGCGGCAAACTCGAAGTATCGATCCAGGTCCATCCTAGTCTGACCACACAATTTGGAGGTGTAATTGGCAGTGGAACCATTCCAGGAGAATCCGACGGAGATTGCACACATGGAGTGCGGTGGTCTTCTACCCTCACAGCATTGTCACGAGCCAGCTGTTCAAGCAGCAAAGGCACGTATGTGGCCACAGCCGAAACCACGAAGGGTTCAGCGGAGAATGCATAGGCGTACCAGCCCCATAGAGTACGCTGGTGCCTTGTGGCTAGGCCCATAATGCGGTAGTTGGATTGAGCTCGAGCTGACGCGTGGGATCCGACGTGGAGAGTTAATAGTGCATAATACATAAAAATGACGTTTCAAAAACACCCACCGAGTTGCGCATAATTCAGGTCTAAGTCATATCATCTTCTAAGCACATTATGCATAATGAAATTGCATTGAAGTTCTGCATAAATTATATCATTACGCGTTGTGCGTAAGGATGCGGGACGAATATTTCCCGTTTTAGTTAACCGCAGTTGAAACAGTTCCAGATCAGTCAAGGAGAAAGTAAAAAGAAAATTGGGATTTTTTTTGGTTTTTGTGAATTGGATTTTTTTTTGGTGTTTTTGGTTTTGATTTTGGTTTCGATTTTGATTTTGATTTTGATTTTGATTTGGGTTTTGATTTGGGTTTTGATTTGGGTTGTTGGTTTCGGTTTTGGCGTGATTTTAATTTTAGTTCAGGTTGGGTTGATCCAGTTCGTGATGACGGTGGGGGAGTGGTCTAAGAATATACAGGCCTGATCCTGTCAGGCGTAGGCTTTGGGGCCAGAGACCAGTCTGGCCTCAGGATCGTGCAGTTATTCCTCCCTCGAACAGGGAGGGCAATTGATTTTGGCTCGAGTTCAATGGAATAGAAAGAACCGAATGAGATCGGTTGAGTTGAGGTTACGGGAATTCGGGTCAGTTCGGACCAATTACGGCTCATCTCCGAGGCACAAACGGCCGAGCAGTCTCAACGTGGAACTTGGGGGCATCATCCTCAACGGGAGTATCATCCTGACCTGCGGGAAGCCGCTCCCCAAATGGGATCAGCCATTGCTGCCACTGGTCGGCCGCGCGCACCTTAGAGCCCACAACCTCAGTGTTGGGGGCCCACCGCAGCGCCTCAGCCACCAGGGCCTGATCGCCGCCACTAAGGGCACGCACACGGTTGAATCCTGCCACCACCGAGACAGGCACCAGTCCTTCCGAGTTCATTTGGCGCCGCAAAAAGATGTCCTTGCAAAGATTCTCGATGCTGAAGTAGTAGGCCACTTGTTGCACGAGCATGCTGAAGCCCGGATCGGGCATGCCTGGGGTGGGAAGTCCCGGAATGGGGCCAGGGATTTGAGGCGCCCCACCAGGCAGTTGTCCAGGAATGCCAGGTACTCCCGGAACCCCTGGGACAGGAATCATTGGCACAGCAGCAATACCAGGAATGGCTGGAGCATAGAAGCTGCGGTGGTTTTGGTGGGTTTGGTGGTTCTGATGGTTACGATTCGACCGACTAGGCCGCCCAGTACTGGGACTGGACCCGCGAGACAACCCCACCCCCGGGGTGAAGTCGCGGTCACGAGAACCTCTAGAGCTTTCCTTGGACGAAGGCTCCTTAGAACCATCATTAGAAGCATCCTTTGCCTCCTTGGATCCTTCCTTAGAAGCATCTTTTCCATCCTTAGTCGAGTCCTTGGACTCCTTAGAACTATCCTTAGAGTCCTTAGACGCATCCTTAGATGCATCCTTAGTATCCTTAGAACCATCCTTATGATCCCTGGCCTCCTTGTGATCCTTGGAATGGTCAAAAGGAGTGCCTTCCTTGGACGAGTCACGATGGCTCCTGCCAGCAGAGCCAGGACCGGACCCGGATGAACCAGCACCGTTGCGCGGGCCTGGTTTCCGACCCGTCTTCTTCTTATTACGGGTCGACCCCGGTCCCGAGGACGACGAAGAAGGACGGCCATTTTGTTGCTGAGACGGAGGCGTGGCCGTCACAATGGGCGTGTAGGGAACCCACTTTTCCTTTCCAGTGGTCCGGCGACCTGACGGAGGAACCACAGCTGGCGACCGCTTAGCTTGCTGTTGATCTTTACCTTGCTGCTGCTCCTTCACCTGTTGGTCCTTGGCCTGACGTTGGGCTTGCTGCAACGACACCAACGGGGCTGCCACACTCACATGCGTGGGCTCAACAGCTGGTGCTTTCCAGGGACTCGACGCTGGCACTGGAGCGGGCGCAAGACGAGCTGCTGACGATGATGGCGCCGAGGCAGCCGGGGAAGTCGCCGCGGGCTTTTTGGTCGAATCTAACGACGTATTCTCTACTGCCTGTGTCACTTCGGCCGCGGGAGTCTCGGTCCCTACACTTTCACGCTGTGGACCGGCCATATTCCTCAACAGTGCGTACGGAACAGCGAACGGTGTTGGGGGAGGTGAAAATTTCCAGCGCGTGTGGCGTGGGGGTTGTGGGTTTGAGTGCCCTTTCTTTCCTGGTCCCTGGGAGTTCGTTAGATAAGCAGTGACTCATCGTGCATCACGTGGCCCTCGGTTCCGGTCAAGCTTAAGTCACTGACCGGTGGTTCGTGACTGTCTATAGCCGGCGCCGCATTGCCCTTTTAATCTGCGGAATCGCCCCGGACATGCGAGCAGGGTTGATTCGATACGCCACGCGGCGGAACGTGAGCCCGGCGCCCCGGATCGAGATCCTGCCGCCACTGCCGCTGTACCGCCGCATTTTGCGCGCGCACCGCCAGCTTCCGGCCCCCCAGCGTCTGCTCGGCGATTCGTACGTTAAGGCCGAGTTTCGAGCCCACCGTCATATCGACAACCCGGCGCAGGTTATCGGGTTCCTGTCGCAATGGCAGAAGTACGTCGAAGCCGTGGTTGGGGACCGCTGGCACCACGAAATCCTCGATATGAACCAGATCGAGCGCCTGGAGCCGGACAAGATCGTGCAGCTGTACGAGTTGATGGTGGCCGCACAGGACGGGCGATCCGAATATAATGCATTCCAGTTTGATGATCTAGAACAACCATCCCAATCTGGGTCATCTTCGGTATCCTCTCAACGGTAGATACGTATAGCTGCACACGGGTCACACTGGCTAATCCGGTGGCTACTACCCCGGCGCTATTGACCCAACATATCAATCAACCGTGTCTAGGCTCTTTATTCTATATATGGCTTCTATATAATTGATTGTGCATACATTACTTTAACTACTTTGGACCCTGGACTCTCGAGTCAGCAGCACAAGATCTAGATTAGCCCATCCTTCCCGTTGGGCGTTGACCCGTCGTCATACTAACCACGGGCGATCCCTGGCTGTTTGTGATCCCCTTTATACATTCAGCTGTGTACTGCGTGGAGCTGTATAGGTCTTGACAGCGCAAAGCTATCGCCTGAATAGCTTTACAGTCTGTACCTAGAACTGGAGACGCGTCGCAACGCGTTCTTGGAATAGGTACAGATCTTGGCTTCGTAGGGCCCAGTCTACCCGATTTTGATCTCGTTTTATCCAAGTACTTGTGCCCGACTTCACACCGTTGGTCGACCACTCACTCTCCATTGCATCTTATAGGTTCCATGCATGTTCCCCTCTCAGCACTGCCAGCATGGCCCCAGTGGAAGTTCCGAGGCACTAATGGGAATCACAACACAGTTGAAATCGATTCAGAAGGCCGTCTGGTCGTCGGCGGAAATGGGTTCTGCGCAGTGTGCCGGCTCGATCATGCCGTGGCAGCTCAACTACGAGTCAACCCGGTACCAAGACCTAATGTGGCCACAGAATGGCCTTCTCAAGGCATTCCGGTGGATATGAATCCCCAAATCAACATGGAGATTCTCGGAGAACGATATAATGAAGCATTACATGGCGCCCCACTGGCGGTGTTCGCCAAAACTGCACTAGCTAGGGCCCGTGTAGGCAGTTCTCCAGCACTTGTAGGAGCCTTGCGGAGACTAGCCCGTTCTCCTGCAGATCTAGACAGCTTTTATGCCGACCCACCACCAGATTTCACTGCCAGAGTTCATCGAGAAGGACTCCCACTACGGAAGGCACTTGACAAACTGCTCGTTCGCGAAACTGAGCTCCAGGTAACCGTCCATCTCGAGTTGTTGTCTCATATTCCCGCAGCAGAAGCCATGCTAGACCACCACTTTGACCGGCTATGCATCTGGGAAGCCTTTGATACCGACTTTCTAGTGGAGTTCTGTTCCGAAGTTGTGCTGCCGTTCTTCAGATCGGTCGCTCCTGACAAGACACGTGAGCTCCTGAAACGTGCACGTGGGGTTTCCCATGATGCGCCGGTGCCCCGACCTCGTAAACACCGGCCTGGACCGCTCAGAAACCACCCTCTCGCCTCAACAGCAGACAGTACAGAGCATTCTGTGCTCTTCAAAGCAGTACAGAAAGTAGGCGCATCATCTGGCGATACATCCAACTCTCTATATGATGATCCCAGTACAGATTCCGCGGGTCAAGAGTCCCGGGCCCCCAAAATTGCGTCAAGACATGCGAGTAGCAGGTGGAAAGACACGGTTGAGGTGAGCTTCCGTCGTTCATCCAGACAAGAGACAGATGCCCCCTCTAGGACCCAGGAAGATGCTGCACCTCTTCCACTCCAGAATAACTCGTTTGTTGGACGTAAACCCAAGTTGGAGCCTGTTCAGAGATCCAAGTCGGTGCCTCTCGTTAATGCCACGCCTACAGCTCAACGAATGTCGGCAGTGCGTGTTGAGCCTGTACCGCTTGATCTCGAGGCTATTGGATCTAGTGATGAATCTACTGATGATGATGCGGACCCAGAGCACCCTACTTCCTCTTAATATCCATTCACGAAAGCCAGCAGCGCAAGAACCAACCTCCATAAGAAATAATTCCTGCATTTTAGATGTATTCTAAACCCTAATACTCCGATGTTGCTACTATGAAGACTTAATACCCTGTTCAATCAGGTACTCTTGGGTTGGCCCCTCAAAGTCAGGAAGATCATCCACTTGTCGTAAAGCAGCAGCTAAAGCATCTTTGAATCGTGCCCAGTCACTTGCAGACCCATCAGCTCGCTTGGAAATGGCTTCAAACCAAGGATTCAAATTCCCAACAATAATTACCCGTACAACTTCACTACCAAGCGCTGCAACTCCACGTACAATTCCCGTCAAGGCTCCCAGTGGCCGCTGAACATCCATAAAGCCCTTCAGCAATGTTCGGGTCAGGCGTGGACGGAGTGATGGATAAGCTGTTCCATATTGTTTGGCAAGCTTGTGGAGTAGCGAAGCGGCACAAACCCGGGCATCGGCAGCGGCCTCAGAGTCACCAGCAGCAGCCTCATCAGCGCTTCCAATCCGCCGAGCAACTAGTACTGTGAGTACTGCAGGCGCAATCTGATGCACATATGGCTCCACAAAGATAGTTGGATTCACTATGAGCGCATCTACCACGTCAAGCATTGTGCGAACTACTTCAGCACCACTAGCCTGCTTAAGGTTGGCGCTAATCTTTTCTTGAGCAAACTGAACGAGATAGGGTGTGAGCTGGTGCAACCCTGGGTCGTTTCTCAAGCTGAACAATGCCGTCTGCTTATCAGTGTTAACACTGCTATCAGCGGATTCATTCAGCAATACATGCACAATGCGGTCAAAGTACAACTGCAGTTCTTTGGACACCATATGTTTGACCAACATTTTGACGTCTACATCCTGTCCCACATTAGTAGTCGCATAGGTCTGTTGTGCCCCTCGTACTTGTGGTGGGATGGCTTTAACTTCGCCAGGGAATGGATTCTGAGGGATTGCAGGCTGTACCCCCTCAACAGCAAGCCAGTGCGCGGTCCAACTAGGTTCACGAGGCACCTTTGGTAATGGTTCATTGATCAGTTTGTCAAAGTCTGCCTCGTCATCGTCTTCAACGTAGTAGAGTGTCTGTCCAGGACCCACCATAGCTTCTCGGAATGCGAGTGGCCGGCCAGTTTCGTATCCATAAAGTGGCTCGACATTCAACACCCGCAACGCAGCAGCGATATCTCGGGTTGTCATCACTGTGCGCTTTCCATGGCGCATGAACTTTACAGCCTGCTCCACCACTTCGTGCAGCCGGTACTCGATATCCATGGCCAGCGTTTTTGCGACCTCATCAGGCAGGTTTGTGATACCCAAAGTCTCGGCAGCATCTTTGACTGTATCCCCAGGGGACCACAGAGTCGACGATTTGGACATCTGTGTGCTGAAGGTGGATCGATACTACTCAAGGCCCGTGATCAGCTATGCGTAATCCGTATCAGGAGGGTTAATGCATAATCTATTGAGTTTAAAGACTTCTCGCACAAATTAAAAGCGGGTGAATATTTTTGGCACTGTCGTGGGATAAACCGTGCTGCATGCGCTTGGCCAGCCTTTATCGTTGCTATGCCACTGGCGCAAGAAACTTTGCTGGGAGCGTTAACACGGATATTTGGGCTAAAGAAATTGAATCCGTTAAGGTCCATGCAACTCTTCTCAATCAAACGTCATTACCAGGACTACTAAATCTAGCCGATGTGAGACCAATGATGAGAGTTTACAGTCAACTTCAGAGCAAGGGGGTAGATTATGCAGTCGTGCGCCCAGTTTGTCGAGCCCTCAATAGAACTATGCGTGATTCGTCGGTAACAATGCGCCGGATGCTGAAGATGCAAAGAGAACGCGCCAAAGCAGCGTTGTTCTCGGAGATCAAGCAAGCTTGCGATATTGTTGCATCAGGGAGTTCCAAGACACTCACTAATGATGTACGAACTGCTGGGTATTTATTGTCCACTTATGAGACGGTAGGACCAGAAACAGGTGTCGAAGTATTCATGTCATTGCGAAACCCCCGGCTTGCAGCCTCGGGTATAATGTGTATGATTGCAGCCCACCGACCCCTTGAGGAGATTGAAAAGGTATTTCTATCAGCACCAGCGCCACCAGATCCTCGGCGGACTGCCAATATGATCCTGGCGTTTCTCAAATATGGTGAGCCAATTAAAGCTGAGGGTTTAGCGAAAACTTTGAACGCAGAAACTCCTGAATCTGTGCACAAATTTGTAGAAGAGGCATTCATTGGCGATGCGCCGGTCGCATTTGCTCGCCCGCACTTTGCACAATGGGATTTAGCAGGGACACCACACCCTGCAGCTATGAGACGGTTCCTGGACCGTATTGGTAACGATTCGACAGCTCAGATAGAATTGTTCCGTCAATACCTGTCGCTATTATCAGGTAGGGCTTCCTCAGAACACGATATTTTACAGGTGACTCGGGCAGTAGTTGCAAATGTGCTAAGTGCATACCTTAATCCACACGAAGCTTTACCATCAATTCAACAATTGTCTTCGCTCTACGCAGCTACTGAATCACAGCATCACTTATTTCTGAATGTTCTGTTAACTTCAGTAGCAGATCGGTGGCCGTCGGCCGTGGCTACAGAGCTGGTACAGACAATTTTGGCCGCATATGGTGGATCTCCCCGGAGTCCTGCCACTATCCGAGTCCAATTAAATGCGCTTGAATTCTATCCTGATAAGGAATCACTCATTACAGAGTTATGGACAGAAAGAACCGCATTGGGTGCCGTAGGAAAGTTTGACTGGTTCTCATTGCTGCGAGCAACCCGGGGATCTGATCTATTCTTTACGTATTGGGATGAGTTTGAGAGGCCTTTTGCATCTGATCTCACGCGTTACGCTGCGTCCAGAGATATCCAGCTCTCCATAGCGTGACCAGCGCATAAGTACATATATATATTATGCATATGTATATTCAGCTAATGCACATATGAAATTTCTATCACTAAGCGACTCGGTGATCTTGGAGCGACGACGAGGAAAATGCGTCCGGCATATGGCGGCTTGCGCAGTGCTCGTTGGCTGCGCTCTTTCAGATATGGTCCAGTAGTATACGCATTTCGAAATCTGGAAAGCGGTCAGGTTGTTTTTTCACAGACCTTACACCCCCAGCAGTACTATATCGACCAACAGTTCAAGTGGCCTAACTGGCAGAACCGTAAGCCAGCACTACGCCGCGATGTTTGGCGGGCCATGGCAGCAGCTGAGGTACCAGACCATGAGACTGCGGTGTTTCTATACCGCAACCTTGTGCGCTTGCGTGAACTGCGTGACAATGAGCTCAAGAAGCAGGCTCGGGACTGGCGGCGCAAAAATAAAGAGGGCACTACCTGGTATTGGAATCAGTATCGCCCTACATACACTCAAGAGGCAGTTGCCGATCTAGTGAGTGCTTTAGAATCACTCGGTGTCCGTAACGGACGAGTATGGTGGGAGAATGAGTACCGGAGGGGCTCCAATGATCACTGGGCTTCCCTCCCTGGCATTAACCACCTTTCGCTACCTCGTCATAATCCTCGTGAGCAGCCAGTAGTTTTGAACGCGATTCGTCGTGAAACACTTCAACGGAGCCTTGAACTACAGCGCGAGCTTACCATCAAGCAACAACGAGCTGCGGATCAGGCACGAGCTGAAGGGAATCCAAGACCTGCTGAGCTCCGTATGTCGGAGCAGCGAAAGGCTGGTGAGCAGTTGCGGCAGCGTCGTGAGGCTCGGGCCCGTCAGCATGCTAAGCTGCTTGAAGAGAGACCAGATCTGCGCGATCTAGAGGATAAGTTGGCATTTGTGCGCAGGGCAGAACAGGCAGTAGCCCAATCGTTGCGTGAGTATGATCACTTCCTGCCCCATGGCCAGCGTGGACCTGCCAAGGCTCCTATCAAGCTTCGCCAGCGGGCTTTGCGACAGGCTAAACGCGTTTACCGGGCTGCCAAGAAGCGTGTGGCTGCTCGCAACAATAAGCGTCGTGTTCCTCAACCCAGAGTGCGGCGCCAAATGTAATTCTGCAAAAAGAATTAACTCTGTGCACTTTAGCTTTCGGGATATCTGGATAGATATACCGGGAATATGTATATATACATACCTGCACTTGCGGTAATATAAACGACTGATACTATACTAGACCTTTGATATAGTTGTATTTGTTAAGTCGAAGGATATCTTTTCTACGATGGCATTCTTTGAATCTATATAAACTTAGTCTTAATGACAAACATCCATTCTTTGACATTTTTCCAATATGCATTGGCGAGACCTGCAGGAGATTATGCGCGGCAAGCTACCTTATACTGAGACCTTCACGTTAAGCTATTTTTATTGTTTATGAAGCCAGAATATCTATTTGATAACTGCAATAATCTGGTACGAATTTACTTATTATAGGGACTTGACCACAATATATAGAGAGAAGACAAAAATCATCGACCCTGATTCACACACTGTCTTTGATACGACCACGTAGATTCGCAGCTCGAATAATCAATTACTTCTATATGATAGTTAGTTCGAAAACGTAAATGTAAGGTAGTGTATCAGTAATTCCATGTGATTCTGTCCCTTACGCGGATATTCAACCTGTTACTCACATCACTAGAAGGAATTCACCACATCAGCCCCGTATTATTCTCTAGTGGCTTACGCGAGACATCCATGCCCCCTAAGCGTGTCTGCCAGGTGTTGCTGGCAAGGGCATTGCTAGCGGCACTGGTGACTCTGTCTGCATGTGTAGGATTATCCGTGTTTTTACTGCTGGTGCCCTCTACACGGTCAATACGCGGGCTAAGTGGTAAAATCGATGCTCCGTTCTATGAAGGATGCTTAGTGCCTAATGTTTCAGCACCACGAGCTAACGCGACGATTCTCATGTTGGCTAGGAATTCAGATCTTGATGGGGCTGTTCACTCTATTGTGGCACTGGAGCGGCATTTTAACCGCTGGTACAATTACCCTTATACATTTTTGAATAATGAGCCGTTTAGCGATGAGTTCAAAAATACTGTACGGTTGTTAACCCATTCAAAATGTGAGTTTGGTCTGATTCCTGCTGAAATGTGGGACTTTTCGCCTGATATCCAACAGGAGTGGATCGATGAGTCCATGCAGCGCCTAGGTGATCGCAGTCTGATATATGGCGCCATGCAGAGCTATCACCAGATGTGTAGGTTCTTTTCAGGTACTTTCTACCGCCATCCTCTACTTCGGAAGTATGAATGGTATTGGAGGCTCGAGCCCGATGTTGAATTCTATTGTGATATCACATATGACCCTTTTGTGGAGATGGAACGCAATGGGAAAGTCTATGGATTCACTGTATTCCTGACTGAACTCAAGGAATCAGTGCAGAACTTTTTCAGGCATACTCTTGCTTTCAAGCGCCGGGCTGGCCTACCTGATACTGATCTGTGGCCGGTGGTGACAAGGGGCGCTGAGTGGTCAAATGACCTGGAACTAATGGATGGCTGCAAGTTTAACCAGTGTCATTTCTGGTCGAATTTTGAAATTGCCCGTCTGGATTTATGGGATAATGACTATTACAATGCTTATTTTGAGTATCTTGATCAGGCTGGTGGCTTCTGGTACGAACGTTGGGGCGATGCACCCGTACATACGATGGGCGCGGCAATGTTCCTCAATTCATCTCAGATACATTACTTCCGCGATATTGGATACTCGCACAGTAAAATCGGGCATTGTCCTGGAAATTCCAAGCATGGTCAGCTCCCGCTGCCCAAGTATCCAGAACATGCAGACACTGAAAATGATGCATACTGGGCCTCGTTTGATTCACCTCGGAAAAATGGTGTGGGATGCCGATGCCGTTGTGTGAAGGATGTATTTGTCGAAACAGAGCGCACCCCTTGCTTCAAGAACAGTTACGCTGACCTTCTTGGTAAGACAAAAAGTGGACGTAACGAATACCACTAGTCTGATCATAATTCTATTGTTCAAACAATGGATCCACTTCATATTGCTCTTAAAAGGAGATAATATATATGAATATTGTATTATTTACAGCCATATATATACCATATGCAGCTTAGTATCTGAAATGCTAGAATTGGTAGAAGCACTCAGACCTTCTTTCCTGAGTGCTTCATGCGGTTGTGACGCGCTAACGCATCCAACCGACTGAAGACACGGCTGTCATCTCCGCATGCTTCACAGCGCCATGTCTGACGCTTGGCGGCATGGATGGTGTGTTGGTGTCTGGTTAAGTCATACGGTCGTGTGAAGCTCTTTAAGCACTCCTGGCCATCAGGGAATGCAAGATTACATGTGTATACTCCACTGGTGGACTTGGATGAATTCCTCGAGTGCCCTGACTTAGGGGAATGTCGCCGAACAGACGGTCGTTGTGGCTTCCGTGATTCGGCAGGTACAAACTCATTCTCCGACATAGGCGTGGTATTACGAGGTGGGCTGACCGGAGGGGATAAGGGCTTCACGTCTTCATCCTTTGCGCTTCTCCAATTATCATCTTCCTGTTTAGCTTGAACTGGTTGCTCCTTGGGTACGCAAACTTCATCAACGTTGATTGGCAGATGGCTGGACTTCTGTGATTCACCCATAGGCGACTCAGTATCCATCGGCTCTAAGAATGTCAAAAATGGTTCTTCAAAATCAGACTCGGGCTCACTTGCCTTCTGAGGTGCCAGCTCCAGTGATCCGATCCTCTTCACAGCCTTTGGTGGAGGAGGAAGCGATAGGGAGAACGGTAGCAGTGGCTCATTCTCACTATCAGGATGGATCCTGGCTGATGCTAAAGATGCGCGCTCCCGTTCGGGTGCATCGAATTGAAGAGGGGGCACATCCCGAAGTTGCAATGAAGAGGGGTCGATGAAGGGATGAGGTGGCCGTTCCTGACCACCACCAAGATGTCTGAGCAAGCTCGGTGGAGGGATCGGAAATTCTGTTTGGTCTGCGGTGGCATTATTTTCTTCGTGTGGGGCAGAATACTCTTTCAGAGGCCAGTCGTTAGTTGGAATCGGGAAATCACCCATTTCATCATCGTCATCATCGTCATCATCGTCATCATCATCGTCCTCTGCCTCCGGTCTATCCAAATAATCCATTACATCGTCCACTTGAGACATCTCAACTGGCATCACAAATGGGTCGAGGCCGAGGAGGCTAAGTGGGTCCTGTGTGGGTCGGGTTTCTTTGGCACTTTGCGGTGGGCTCACATTGTTGTATACTCCACCACATGCATTGTAGAATGAGGGATTGGTGACCGTCTCACTCATTGTTGAATTTGCTACCTGTGTTTGGGTAGAGGTAAAAAGTATGTCGTCAGCCTCAATTGACGTTAGATATGGTCGGCTATGACAAATTAGATGAGCGTAACCATGCATATATGCGCGGTGCGTAATTCTGAGTCAGAGCTAATCCCACCTTCGGGTGCCGACCCGGATCGGCCCACCGTTGACCAGGGCATGAAGGTGCATTCTAGAACATTCTACACAGTATTCACCTTATCTCTGATTTATGAGATAATGGACTATTAATGAGAGGGCTATGAAATCGGACATCCGAATCCCTCGTGTGACACATGTTGCATACGCGCCGCATGCGGTACCGTTGATACCCTACTACGATGAGAACTATAATCTATTTTTGTACATGCCTAATCATCCATTGCTGAGTGTGTGTACATATATGCATATGTGTCATAGTGCCTAATGTGATATGTGCATATTGTTTCAGCTCTCTTTATACCATCAATTTCCCGAATCGGTCACACGTGACGCTTATTAAATGGTTTCAGGCACCGCGATAACTCATGATATAGTGATGTAATAACCTGGGCGTGTTTTTGGTTTATTCAGGGGTTTATGGTTGGTGGATTCACCACCATCCATGCTGTATATAGACTACTGGTATACTAATGTGTAGTACTGCGTATTTCGCGCCGTCAGATCATTTTAGGTAGGTTTAGACGAGCTGATATGCATCGCTGAGTCATGCTCTCCCGCCAGTCCTTAAGCCGCATCTCGCGTCTCACCGCTCTCCAGAGTACATGGATAATGGTCGACGAGTACAGTTCTCCCCCACGATCCCCTTTGTATGGAACCACCTGTGATACGCGTAATGTGCAGGTTGAACGTCCATTTGAACATCCATTGAGGGATGAGTTTACCACGGAAGAAATCCCTGGTACTGTGGAATTGATGGATCTCGATAACAATAACGAGAATCAACATGAGGGTAGAGAGATCATTCTCGTACCACAACCATCCTCTGATCCAAATGATCCGCTGAACTGGTCCCGGTTCCGCAAATCTTTCTTTATGTTCTTTGCTATCGCTTCAACGTTCATGGGTGCATCGGTCACAAGCGTTATCGGGATCACCATCCCAGGCTTTGAATCCGTCGGAATTTCTACTACTTCCGTCAATAGAGGGTCTGCTTATTGTTTTTTACTTATGGGGTGGCTTAATGTATTGGTACAGCCTCTCGCTGTATCGTATGGTAGGCGTGGGTTTATTATATTTGGCCTACTCGTAGCGGTAGTCGCATGTCCTGTTTGGATTGCATATTCAAACTCAGATGGTAATTACTACGCTAGTCGTGTGGTCCAGGGAATATTCGAATCGCCATTTGAGACCCTTATTGAGATTCTAGTTGGTGATGTGTTCTTCGTTCATGATCGCGCATTCTGGATGGGGTGGTATGGATTTGCCCTCAATGGTGGCTCATTCATGGGTCCTATTGCGAGTGCTTTTGTTTTCAGTAATATGGGATACCGCTGGGTGTACTTCTTCCATTCGATTTTCACTGGTGCTCTGTGTATCCTGATGTTTTTCCTCATGGAGGAGAGTGGGTATCGCCGTGGACCATCAATTATAGAAGGTGTTTCAGCCCGTGATGGTGATTCAAATGGTGCCTGTCTGGTGGGATCCCAGCTTGGTGAAAACGCGGCTGATATTGATGCCAGGAGCCAAGGGAAACAAGACCCAGGTGAGAACAAATCGTTGGAAAAGAAAGGGCTGCCTGATACGGTGGAGGTAGGAACCGTCATTGATACCTATACTGTTCCAGCTCCCAATTCTTGTCTCACTCGTATGCGGTTGTTTTCGCGGATTCGCCCTGCTCCTACATGGAGGGATTTCGTACGCCCCATCCTAGTCCTCTATCAATTTCCTCATATTCTGTGGGCCGGATTTATGGTAGCATCAGCCCTTTCTGGGTTTCAGATTTTGACTGGGACTATATCGTCTGTCCTTATGGTGCCGCCGTATAATTTCAGTGTGAACGATGTCGGCCTGGCATATATTGGTCCCGTGGTTGGTATGGCAGTAGGATGTCTGTATAGTGGGCCTCTCTCTGATTGGCATTGTCTGTGGCTCGCCCGCCGCCGTGGTGGTGTGCATGAGGCTGAGGATAGAATTTGGCTCGGCCTAGCTTGTATCTTGTTGGAGCCGCTCGGTTATTTCTTATATGGGATTGGTGCTGCGCATTCCGTTCATTGGTTTGTTCTTGTGCTTGGTCTGTCGATAGTAGCTGCTGCTACAGCTATTTCTTCGTATGCCCTGGATGCATGCCGTGAATTGGGATCTGACGCCATTGTCGCTATCGTTCTGATGCGCAATACCGTCTCCTTTGCAATTACGTTCACTATTACGCCATGGATCCAGGATCAGGGTCTTCAGAATACTTTTATCACTGTTGGTTTTGTCTTGGGGGTAGCCTTCTGGATAACGGGTGTTCCCATGGTCCTCTGGGGAAAGCGGTCACGCGTTAAGACGGCCGGGACCTACTTTAAATGGCAGCAGAGTGTAGTCACTAGCTGGGAATTCATAACTATAATTGAACTTTGTTCTGGCCCTGTATTAAGGCTTCATAGGTAGCTACAGAATAGGTTCTCCATATGTGTCTTTTAATCTGTAAATCCTGCCAGGTATGGGGTGTCCGTGATCAGTCTACATGGGGTATTCTTCCTATGGGTGTATTTTTTTGAATATATTTTATGGTCTTTTATTGTAATGGCGGGGGATTCCTGGTCGAATTCAACCTTAGCGTAGATTAAAATAAATATACATATTGCGATAAATATTTCATGACACTACCGCCGATATTGAGAATACGCTTGCACCAGTGGTCTCATCAGATATAAAAACAATCTCAAGCGCGCATCTGGGTATATCTGAATACACATATCCAGGAAATAGATACGACAAACAACTCAATATAATAAAACTGGTCTGATCTGATCAGGGTTCCTCTAAGGGGGCATTACGCACATTGATACATAAATAAGAATAGACGGTCGCTTGAACAACTAACCATGGTCAAAGGAAACCAACGACTGGGCCAAACAACACAAAAAAGATCATAAAAACCAATCAACCTGCCATCACAATAGCAGATAGCACACTATGTGTGTTACTTTTTACATGTACAGTTGATCCTCCTTATCATTAGCCTGAAGCGCGGATAAAGACCCGATGACACACCCGATCAGGTGACCTATATACAGTGGCCGACACGGTATGGGGAGCTGCTTCTCGGGACCCTCGGCCCCGACGCCAGCGAAACAAGAACCCCAGGAAAAGGTTGCGACCAAAGCAAAAGAACCGACGAAGAAAGCTCAACTTTATGCAGAGACGAAGGCACACAAGTTGCCACCAAGTGACACTCCGAAGCCAACATCAGCGGGAGCAGCAGCCGCAGAGGCTGCAGAACGACGACGCCAAGAATATGAAGAGAAAATGCGCCCGAAACGAAGACTATAACCAGCAGAACTGATAATTGCCAACACCGAGTAGAGTCAAATAGCATACTTCCGACCCTGAAACTGATGCAACAACACCCATAATTCTTTATATGCAGCGACGACATCATCCTCAGATAACCCTTCAATTTCCACTCTGAGTTTATCATCTCGGGATCCGAAAGTACCCTTCCCCACCAATGTGACGCCATAACGGTCGCTAACCTGTTCTTGGGTAGCTGGACCTGTTACGGCCGCCCGAGCCTCCCGGGGGAAGTCATTGATCAAGAGTTGAGCCACAAATCGATTCTTAGACCTACCCAATATAACCTCTGGATCTTCCATAGTCTCAATGCTCTCATCTTCGCCTTGTTCTTCCTCCTGAATATCTTGGCCTGTGCCCCCAGAGTTCTCACGAGCCTGCCGCGCTCGCTTCAAATCCAGCCGATTCAACCCCATACCACCAAATCCGTATGATACCGTAAACTCTGGATGGTCTTTTATAATAGCCTCGATATCATCAGGAACAGCGAGACCGCTCATTCGGAGAGCAGCTGCTACGTCGTAAGCAGCACGGGGTTGCTCAGGCGTTATCAGAGTCAAGGCGGTCCCCCGAAGCCCAGCCCGACCCGTCCTACCTGCTCGATGTACATAGTCCTCTACGTGACTCGGTGGATCATAATTGACTACCAGAGTCAGCCCAAAGACATCAAGCCCGCGCGCTGCCACGGAAGTGGCCACTAAGACATCAATGTCCCTAGACTTAAATCGCAATACCGCATCAGTACGCTCATTCTGAGGCTTTCCCCCGTGTAGACTACCTGCCCTGAAACCATGTCGCTGAAGTCGGGATGTTAGGGACTCGGCGGATTCTTGTGTGTCAACAAACACCAAAGCCTCACCACCACTGGCCAAATGATCTCCGAGAACTGCTAGAAGTTTCAGAAAACGATTAGAAGAGTCGACTACCTCAACTACTTGATCCACAAGTGGTGATACTGACGAGTGTGTGCCAACAACCAAGCTTGAGGAGGACGTGGGTGACACAAATGTCGACGCAACCTTCTGCATTCGCGGTGAAAGCGTGGCTGAGAATAAGATAGTCTGGCGATCTGGTCGTACACCCTGTAAAATACGCCGAACCTGTGGCTCAAATCCCATATCAAACATTCTATCCGTCTCATCCAGTACTACCAAAGTGACACATTGCAGTCTCAATGCTCGCGCAGTGAGGAGATCAATCACACGACCAGGCGTCCCTACTACCATATTCACACTGGTTTTCTTGAGTTGTGTTATCTGAGCTCCTACAGATATCCCGCCTGCTGCCACACAGTACTCAACACCAAGATAGCCACCTCCACCCAAGAGCGCTCCCAATTCTGCCCCAATCTGGACAGCCAACTCACGAGTTGGAACCAATATTAATACACTGGGATCAGATCCCGTATTTTCAAGTGCATGCCGTACAGCGGGGACTAAAAATGCCATTGTTTTTCCACTGCCAGTAGGAGCTACACCTACAAGATCATTGCCACTCATAATAATAGGTAGAGCCTGAGCCTGAACAGCCGTAGGTTGTGAGAATCGACTAAGAAACTCCATCAAGGGAGCCGGCAAACCTGCCTGATGCCACTGATCCAAGGGTGCGAGAGGAGAATCCGACTGAAAAATACCCAGTGTGCGACGACGTTGGGCTAGAGCATTCGCATCGAGGTCTAAACTCGGATGTTGACGGTAAAATACCTTCTTATAAGGCTCATATTGAATCTGTGAGTGATCTACACGTGGGGTACGTTTTGGTCGAGCGGCAGGCGCTGTAACATGGGCATCCACATCTCTCGCTGGAGTAGAGGATTCTAGCTCTGACTCCGAGTATTCGTGTTCATCGATTGGATCATACTCCACAGATGCGCCAAGATATGCATCTAGACTTAATTTAGGCGCCAATGGCTCTGCAGAAGCTTCGGTAAGAAACCCTCTGGACTTGGAAGGGTGGTCATGACTAGGCTCAGCCGAGCCCAAGGTCACTCGAGGGAGACTTGCCCGCTCAGCCTTGATATGAAATGATTTCGCTTTCTCAGGTGCTTGAGCTCTAGCTTTCTTCCACTTGGCTAGTCGTTCTCTGCGATCCATATATGTTGGTCGCCCTAGGATTACGCATAGGCGCACCACCACCTGCTATGCCTGATTTGAATCCGCGCCTTAAGGCGCAGCTACGCCTGGCCATTAACCGACTTAAGCTGGCGCAACAGAAGCGTGCAGCACTAAGCAAGCAAAGTAGACGGGCAATAGTTCCACTCCTCGAGGCGGGCAAAGTGGAAAGTGCTCGGATCCGCATCGAGAACATCATTCAAGAGGACATCCATGTCGAGTTGTTAGAAATTCTGGAAGTCTATTGTGAACTCTTGCTAGCACGTGCATCGACTATAGATTCTACTCTCAGCATCGATGCCCGAGTCAAAGAAGCTGTATACTCGGTACTCTACGCAGCTCCCCACACTGACATCAAAGAGCTTCTGACAATTCGTTCGGTGCTGATGCACATCTTGACCAAAGAGAAGTACATTGATGCTACAGAGAATCTAACCCAACAAGTTCCGCCCAAGGTAGTATCTCGGATCCACGTGGGGATTCCATCTGAGCAGTTAGTGACGCTTTATCTTGTGGAAATTGCAAAGGCGTATGGGGCAACTGTTCCGGGTATATACGAGCCACCCAAGGACGACGAGAAAGAAAATAATACCACCGAAGAAGATGGGAAATCCGTTCAACATGAGACGACAAAGGCACCAGCACAACAAGAGGCATCCGATCAAGGCAAGGATGAGGAACCAACAACCTCTCCACAGACGATAGGTTCTAAGAATGATGATGATCTCTGGGCTCGGTTCGCAGCTCTTAAAAAAACATAAAAATACATTAGCACGGTTAATACAGTTCATTTACTAGGCCCATCGCTTTTTGAGCTTCTCCAAAGTATACAATCCTGATCGAAGAATCCCAGCAGTTAGTATACCCTTTGCACTCTGGGTAGCTGAGGGCCATTTGACAGTGCTGCGCACAGCATTCGTCACTCGAAGACGCGTGACAATGTTTTTATCACCAAAGCGGTTCTGGAAAGCCAATGGGAGCATTCGGATAAGCCGCGAATCGTCACCTCCTTGTATAATAGGAACCCCCTCTGAATCAGGTCCAACTTCCATGTCCACAGGGGTCGGATATTGCAAACCCATCCTAGAAAACAATGGCATATACAATCGTCGGAACTCACCAAACTGATGAGTTACAATATTGCGGACTTTGTGTGGGTTTTCTGCTACCGCCATGCGCACATCCCCAAGATAGGATACCCCCGCGAGTTTTTTGTAGAAATCACGCTCACTGAATTCCTTGGGCAGTAGCAATAGTGCTACTGCCATAGCAGTTAGCAGGTTATGCTCCTGAGATTGCTGAATCCAGGGGTTTTGGATCAGTGTCTTTACTGGCTTGTGCATGCGACCAGCCAGGTAGAGAGTTCTCCAATTGGTTAAATCGTCATGGAGCCCATTTAATGTTACTACTCCATATTTGACGACATGCCCGTTATAGGGGATGAAAGGGTTAAAATAGACGCCTGCGCCCATCCTTTCCTGTACAAATGCCACAGCTCCAGCACCAAGGTGACGTAGACCAGAGTAATGTCCTGGGTTTTGGGCAATATTTGTCTGATGCCATTTTCTGGCATCCTCAACCCCGAAGATAAGATCAACTTGTGTCCTGGCACTACGCTTGGTGCCTTGGCTGAACACCCCAGAACCGTATGCAAATGCATATTTAACAGGGGCCTTGAAGTGGCCTACAAACTGCTGCAGTGCCTCTTTTTGCATCCCACGGGGACTATGTGCGTTGACGGAGCACCGAAAGGATACTTTTCAGATGTGCGTACACACGCCTCAAGAGGTGTAATCGTGAATAATTACCGCCACCATCTTGAATTCGTACGATTCGACGCTTCAGACGTCAAATCAGATTGCATGGACGAAATTAAACATATTTGGCTGGTTTTATCAGGAAAAGGAGGTGTTGGGAAGTCTTCCACAACCACGCAACTAGCCTTGACTTTGCATAGTCAGGGCTATCGCGTCGGGGTTCTAGACATTGATCTAACTGGTCCTTCTTTACCACGCATGTTTGGGGTAGAGCAACGAAAGGTCCATCAAAGTTCATCTGGCTGGGTCCCAGTTGCTGCCGATTCAGAAGGTAGACTCAAGCTCATGAGTCTAGGGTTCTTACTTGGCGACCGGGGGTCCAGTGTGGTATGGCGTGGTCCTCGCAAAACTGCCATGATCCGCCAATTTATCAATGATGTGATTTGGGGGGACCTCGACTACCTTCTAATTGACACCCCTCCTGGTACCAGTGATGAACATATTGCTGTTGCGACTGAGTTACTTAGTGTGCACCCTGATGGTGCGGTTCTTGTTACCACTCCTCAGGAAGTGGCAGCTGCAGACGTCCGCAAGGAGCTGAATTTCTGTCGGAAGGTTAACTTTGAGGTTTTGGGTGTTATTGAGAATATGAGTGGCTATGTATGCCCGCATTGCCAAGAATGCACCCAGATGTTTTCAAAAGGTGGTGGGCTAAAGTTGGCTCAGCAGTACAATATTCCATTCCTTGGGGGGGTGCCTTTAGACCCAGGATTCATCCGATTGGTGGAGGAACAGGGAATCATAGAGGGTTATGCAAAATCTGATCTAGCTGAGACGTACTTGGAGATAGTGCGTAAGCTGCAACAAGGCCCACCAGGAGCACGAACTGAAGCCGAGGCAGAGGCAAATTCAAGGGTAAATACCGAAGAATCAGAAGCAGCTGCAAGCATATCTTCAACGGCTTAACATTATGGCATGTAAATTTGGATAATGAGACCTATGTGGAAAACCTGGAGCAAGAAGCCTGTCTTGATCGGGTAACAAGGCATCAATTTCCTTTAATTCATCAGTAATTCGATTGAAATAGTCACCTACAGTATTGATTTCTGATTCCAACTCCGAGGTAGCTGATTCTATTACCCTGTAGTCATGGCGTTTCCCAGTTTTCGGAGCGGTGGCATGAGCGAGTCGGTCTACGTCACGCATACGCTCAGCCACCGTGAGCTGCCTTTCAGCAGCCTTTTCAATGCCACGATCGATGATTTTTCGGAACTCATCCTCTACTTTCTTTGCAGCAGCCTCAAACTGAGACTCCATATCAATCTAATAGTAAGTGGGAAGGGGGAGGTATAATTAATGCGTATATGCGTAGTAAGCAATATGCGACCAATGTGGCCCGCTGATATGGGTGAGGATCTACAAAAAAGAATGCCAATGTCAGCTCTCTACACGGCTGGCTTTGTGGGAATGTCCTGGTGCTGATGGTGCTTCTGTTCCGGCACTATCTACACTTGTTTGGCGGGCCAATGGAGGAGGTAATTGCTCATCGAGATCAGAAGCTTCTTTATCGTCGTCATCATTGTCGCGTGTTCGTTTGCCAAGATTCACACACCATGCGTCTGCCCTATCCAAGACTGATGCTACGATTTCTGTGACAGTACGAATCATGTCTAATGAGTCTGTTGCCAATGATAATGCAGCCGATTGTTGGGATGATGTGGTATTTGCAGCCCACCGTTCTGGGAGTGCCATTATCCGATCCCGAACTAGTCCCCGAGCAACCTCGGGTAATGCACCACTAGCGTAAGTTGAGATCACAGTGAGTGATTTCCTCACTGTCGTGGCAATGTCCTGGCGAATGGCGTCCACACTCAATTCTGGCTTCACTTCCTCGCTCTCAGCAGCAACTGCCTGTTTGAAGGCATCAATTTTGCTACTTAGCTGATCATTGGCAAGCCGCAATAGTCTCAGTAAATGCCTGAGCTTGCGCCGGTTCTCTGTGGTGAGCACAAGTGAAGTGGCTGTAAGTAATGCATTCCTCCAGGCTTTTGGTGCTGGAGGTACAGCCGTTGATGATGTTGGTCCTGGAAGTGTAGGAGTGGGAGCACGTCCCATTATTTCTGATACAGGAGGTAAATTTCGGCCGTTTTTGCCAACTAAAGAAGTGGTTCCGATATGTGGAGGGATCTCGTTACCATTCACCTTTTCTGTTGTGTACACTGGTGGTGAGGGAGGCTGTGCCCAGAGCCTCCCTTTGACACTCGATATAATCGGTTTTGTTACTCGTCCGAATAACGATGAATCATTTCTCAGTTGTTCGAGAGCTTCGGCAACTACAAGTTCCTCGCTCATTTGAGGCATCTTGACGGAAGCATGTGACAGGTGACTAAACTGAGAATTTGGCGGGGAGAATCCACCGGGATTCCGCCGATATATGTTCTAACCTCAATTAGGCAAGCCTACGACAAGGGTGGTAGTAGTATCCACCTTTGGATGATAGAGGAATGACATTCCTCGGTAAATATGAAGCTAAGCATATACAACAGCAAATAAACACTGAACAGTTGTAGTAAATAATTAAGCGCTTAAAAGGATTTGGTCGTGAAAACAACCTGAGGCCAAATGTAAAAAAAAGACGTTGGCAAATACTAGTATTGTGATTTATGCGGCCTTTTAAAGGTCCTCCTATGGAAGTAAATCAGCAGCAAAGTTCCCTACGGTAAATTATCTACTTACGCATTATATCTAGAAAGACACCATTACATTATAAGCATATTATGCTTTTGGTATCAAACCTTCGCGTCGGTATAATAATTACGCAGAGATCGTCAGAAGAGCTCGGCATATGGCATATATCCACCTATTATTTTTTGTTATTGATACCTAAAATTGAAAAATACAAGTGTATAAAAGTAATTAGAGGCATGAATCATGCAAAATCCATGGATGGAACCTACGGCATGCACAGGTCCATCACACCCCTAACCCAAACTATAGACACACTTATTATCAGCACTTTACCCGGTCCCATAGGAAGGAATTTCCTTTACAACTTCTACAAATGTCTGGTCGTGGAAAAGGTGGCAAGGGTCTCGGCAAGGGCGGTGCTAAGCGCCACCGCAAGATCTTGCGTGACAACATCCAGGGTATCACCAAGCCAGCTATTCGTCGTCTCGCTCGTCGTGGCGGTGTCAAGCGTATCTCTGCCCTCATCTATGAGAACACTCGTGAGGTTCTGCGCCAGTTCCTCGAACAGGTTGTGCGCGACGCTGTGACGTACACGGAGCACGCCAAGCGTAAGACCGTCACTTCTCTCGACGTGGTTTACGCTCTCAAGCGCAACGGCCGTACGCTTTACGGCTTTGGTGCTTAAATGTGTGTATTTAATTTATTATTGCTTGGATGTAATGGTGACCCTACTAATATGGGCATACGTGTGGTATGTGTTGGCATACGCTTCGGGTCGCGTATGTGACTGTAATGTATCTTCGTTAATGTGCGCGCATTTAGATAATTTAGGTATATGCATAAAAATGAATAGAAGAGTGTGAAAGACAATCTATGGAATATTTGCGCTGATGTGCTTGTGTGAAATTCGTCTGTTGATATGAGAGCAAATGAATGGAAAGGGATGGATGTAGGGAAATTAAATATATCATCAATACTTTGCTGTTATTCTAGTATAGCTCCAAACTGCAATTGGAAGCAGAGCTCTCGTTACAGCTTTGCCTTTGTTCCTCCAGGCCTTGAATCAATCCAAAATAATTCTAAATCATTATTTAAATTATTGCTAAAATCTGTATGCTGCTTCAGTAGACCAAATGAAAAGTATAAATTTAGCCCAGAGTAGCGCTGGTACTTCACTGAACCCCACGCCTTTAGTCAAAGGTATCGGTAGAGTTGGTACAGTGGTTGCCTTGCCGGCACCACTGTACTTTTAGCTGACTCATCCACAACTCGTTGGTTGTGGGCCGAAAGCGCACCAGTCGCTCAGTTGGTTAGGGCGTCGTGCTTATATAATCTGTGCGCTTGCGTGCATGTTATATGTTATATGTCACATCGTGTGAGAAACGCGAAGGTCGTGGGTTCGAGCCCCACCTGGTGCAATTTTTTGCCAATCGGCATCTTTATCTTTTTTTGAAGTGCAATGCAAAATGCGAAGGCTCCGGAAGTACCCATGATTTAGGTGGCACCACAGTGAGTAACGTAGAGTCTAAAGCAGTATGAATGTGTTGTACAAGCATCAACGTAGATATGGCAGAATTAAACTACAATATCGAGTATTTACAAAATGGCCTTGACCGCTGCGGTTAAAGCTTCAATTTCACCATCAACTGGTGGCCCAGCTGATGCCCACCGAATTTTACCTTGCATATCCACAACATACAAATAACCTCCTAATTCATTCGCTGCCCAAATTGACCGACGGACAGCTGGTGGAATAGCTGATGCAATAAGATAGCGGTGGAACTGTCCTGTGAGAGTCTTCCTAATACGATTGGCAAATAGCTTGACAAGCATTCGATTCACAAATGATGTTGGTGTATTGACATCAACTAGGTCAATATGTTCTAACAGAGGCTTGAACTTGCTGCTTTCAAGAAACGCGTCTGTTTGGCGCTTGCCAATGTCCGATGAGAAAAGACGCACAATGACCGGTTTAGCTTTCCAGAAATTCGCTAGTGTAGTTTCGACGCCATCTAATGTAGCTCCCTTAACATTGGGCATAAATAAAGCATTAGCCGCCTGGAACGGCTTCGCAGGCCCCACAAAGAATTTCCCCCCTGTATCGCGAAATCCATAGATAGAAGCAAAAGACGACTGTGCAAATTCTTGTTTTAGCTCTTCGCGCCGTGCCCGGTTTTTTTGCAAGTCCATAAAGTCCTGGCGCTTCTGGGCGAATGACCTCGGTTTCTGCTCAGCATCGCTCACCGATTTTAAACCAAGAGGTGACTCCAAGCTGCGAATAGTCTCTGGTTTTTCGGCCCGGAATGTACCTTTTAGCCGCAAGCCTATTCTGGCCGCGGGCAGTACGTTTCGGAACATGTGCCGGGGTTGTGCATAACTACCGCAGACCCAACATATATAAGTGAGGTAAGCCCTTGGATCCTTTCTTTTTTCTTCGATCAAAAAAGCACGGGGATTTGCCACGACTACAGGGCTCGCTGAGGCCCTGTATGTTGCCATAGCCTTTCTTATAAGAAAGGCTAAGTCTCCCAGATCGAAGTCCTGACTTTTAGGAAGTTTGTCGTCGTCATGGCGCACAAATGTCACAGGAGGGATACATCTTCGTTCTTTGAATAAGTTTTTACTAGTCTTTACTATGTTAAGTTGTATTGATATGAAGTTATAGTGGTTCGTTTAGAGGCGCGAACCATTTCTTGGCATATTATTAGTTCTAAGTTGTAATGAGAGGAAGAAGCACAATATAACTTTTATTTCCTTGAGACAAAAATTACAGCAGCACAAATATTAACAAGATACTCGTGTACTGGATTCTGGTCACGACCATGCCGAAGCCAATGACCGATGGTGAAAGAAGAAACTTAATTTCAGACTGTCAGTCAACTAGTCGGCACACCAAGCTATTTAAATGTTGCACTGACCTGCTGTACCAAAATCGTTTACATGTGGTATTCATATATTCATAGTGGGCAATTATACAGTTCCGAATTATATTCAAACAATCCAAATCGTCTGCTGTCCTGTGCTCGCCCCTTTACATAAGACACGCGATCAAAGGTGGCGACGCGACATGCAATGGCTTTGTCGGTTCTTCGCGATATATTTGGTCGGACAGAATTCCGATCATGCCAAGAAGATATCGTTAGTGCTGCCTTAAAAAAAGAAGATTGCCTAGTGCTTCTACCTACGGGTCATGGTAAGTCTCTATGCTTCCAACTTCCAGCTGTCATGGCAGGTCAAGGATTCACTCTAGTGATTTCGCCACTGTTAGCTTTAATGGCGAATCAGGTTCAAGCACTCAAAGAGTTGGGTGTAGATGCATTTTGTGTCAATAGCCAAATGCCATTGTCGGAACGCAAACTGATATTGGATAAACTGGAGACTGGAAATACTCGCGGCGGATCTCTGCTATATGCATCTCCAGAGCTCTGCTTAACCCCAGAATTTCGACGGTATCTCGATAAATGCTCTGCAAAGGAAAAAATCAATCGAATTGTTGTGGATGAGGCCCATTGTTGCGTTGAATGGGGCCGTCAATTCCGCGCTGAGTACGCGCGTCTCGGTGAGCTACGTGATTCCTATCCCAATATTCCATTGATGGCATTGACAGGGACTGCTAGTGCTGAAATGAGGGAACGTATTGTACAAGCATTGCACCTAGCAGGGCCGCGACTCCGGGTTTTCTCGACGCTGATGTACAGACCAAATCTACATTTTGAAGTACGGTATGTTGAGGACCCTGAGGATCGACTCAATGACGCCTTACGGTTTCTCAAAGTTTATCGCAGTCGTATAAAGGCTGTTTATGGTAATAAGTTCAAGAAGGGCACTTCTTCCAAGTCATGGCAAGGCTTTGGTATTATATACTGCCGGTCACGGGCAACTACTGAGGTGGTTGCCAAGGAGCTTCGTAACCACGGATTTGGTGCCCATGCCTTCCATGCAAAACTTGACACAAAAGACAAGCATATGATCATGTCGCAATGGGTTGCCGGCAATCCTCGATATAGCATTGTCGTGGCGACAATTGCTTTTGGGATGGGAGTGGATAAGCCAGATACGAGGTTTGTGCTTCACTTCGAGATGCCTGCAAATATAGAGGCATTTGTACAGCATAGCGGGCGCGCTGGTCGCGACGGTAAAGCTGCACGTACGATCTTATATTATTCTCAAAAGGAACATGCAATTTGCACAAAATTTGCCAAGGAATCTGGCGACCAGCATGAAATGGCAGCAGCTCGCGCTCTATTACAATACGCTACTGCAACGGATCGGTGCCGACATCAACTAGTGACAGAGTACTTTGATGGTGCTAAGGGGGCGATGGAAGCCAAATGCGATTTTGCCTGCGACTTTTGCAAAGCCCCAAAACGACTTAAAGCCCGATATGAACACTGGATGTCTTCACTTTGACCACTTCATGGCACCGATAATCATTATAGCATGCAGTGGTCGGTGGTCTTGCGCACATCATTCTCCCGCCGAACTGTCCTACATCCCCTCTCTTATGCATAGTATATGCTTACATCATATAGCATTAATCGCAGCATCTCGGATTGCAATAACGAGAAAAATCTTGGCATCAGGCTGTGCCGGATTCTATTGTAGAATTTGGTTAAGCAATCCATGACAGACGAGAATACACCGCTATTGGATAGGGTTCGGCATGACTTTGAAGATGCACTTCATGAGGAAGAGTCGGACGCATCATTCTGGACCCTGCTAACTCAACGACCGACTACTCTCGTATTTATTTTGAGCGGCCTCGCACTAATGGCCATAATTGGCTCTCAAGGTGCCGATTGGTTTGCATCGACCGATAAGTTTGCATCTGTGCCCACTTTGATTCCACAGCGATTCGACCTAATTGAGATCGGAGATGAAGCAATTGAGGCGCGCGTGTCTGCTTCAATGACTATGGATTATGGAGTATTAGGAGAAGGTCCATTTTCACGGTTAACCACGCTAATTGCAGCATTGGTGGGATCTGTTCAGGTAGACATCCCAGGAAGCATAGATGTGAGGGCTCAGGTGAACGGACGGTTCCAACACCTAGCTAATGCCCAAATCCGGGAGACTCTAAATGCTGAAATTCTACCTGGATCATCGAATTTTATCGAAAGTGTTGTTATTGTTGATGACTTAGGCCGTCCGGAAGTCGTGGGCCACGTGGTACGTCAGGCTTTAGCCAACAAGTCTGTGTGTGTTCAAGCATCATTTAGACTCAGAGTCTCGAAATGGGGTCTAGACTGGACATTCCCATTGAAAGTAGAGCGTGAAGTTCGTATCCCACAGCAATCAGAAAGCCTTGCCAATGTTGATAAGTTACATGTGGGCTCGGGACTGCCAGCTAACAGAGCCGTCAATGTGAGCGCCATTGCAAAGATATCTATGTCAAAATTCCCATTTGGGGTGGGAGGGGAGCTCCCGCCACTTAACTGGACAATTAATATGCCAGGATGCCAAAACTCGGTGATACCATTAAGTGACGCACAGTCCGGAGAGGTTTCTTTGGACACAGATACACTCATCATCAATGCATGGAGCATGCTAGGACAGCTCTCCAATGATGTTATAACTCCTTGTGGTGCTGATTCTGATGAAGCTTCGGGTATCAAATCCCCACTCGATTCCTTGATCAGTGGTTACCTCGCGGGCGAGGAGACTTTATTGCATTTCAACATCGGGGATGAGGACAGCATTCTGGGTAGTATTCTTTCTGGGGTTAATATCCCGTTCAAATTAAATGGCAAGTCTGAAGATGAGCGATTAGTTGATGGTGTACAGCTCCGGAGCGTCCGGTTTGCGTCACATGGGGTTGTAGATGATGGACCTACATCATTTAGTGGCGAGGCTGTGGTTAATGTGACTCTTCCATCATTTCTGGACATCGACCGTGAGGATGTAGTAGCAGCGGTGACCGAAATCCGAGGACTTGTGACCCTGCTTGATGATGATAAGCCATTCGGACGCATTAATTTTGAAGACTGGATGCCTACTATAACATTAGCAACGGACGTGGGCTATGAAATTAAGTGCTATTTCCGCAATGTGCCTTTCAAGGTACTGAGTCCTTCGCGGTTTGCCCGAATCAGTCAAGACTTGGTTCTATATGGCGAAGCAGCAATTACCTATGAAACTGTTCTCGATGCCTATGTGGCGACTCCCGTGGGCTCATTTTTGATGCAACGGTTCGGAATCCGGGGGCAAACTGTATTGTATGCGTAGTCAAATTGACTCATACCAACCGCCTCAAGAATTCAATCCATTGCAAAGGGGTAGGCATGTACATAACTGAAAGGTAACAAAAGATAGGAAGATAGAACCATATCGCGAGAAATCTAACCAGGAGGGAGATCGCCAAGATCGACTTCGGGAGACTCCTGTTGGCTTTCATCCTCGACAAGGGACGAGTTCTCATCATCCAAGGGAGTGCAGGTAAGCACAGACCGACCTGTGCGGGCTACCTCAATAACACCGAAAGGACGGATGTGGTGCAAGAACCGAGTGACGTGCTCTGGTCGAGCGCAAAGCTCTACAATACAGTTGCGGTCAGAGATGTCGGCAATTTTACCTCCATAGTGCTGAGCAAGCTTCGTAATTGCTTCCAAGTGCTGGTGCTTGTGGCGCAGAGCCTCAGATAGAGGTACGTTGTTGGGGTGATAGTCCTTAACAGGATTTTCTCCGGTAACACTGGGATTGACCTCGCCAAGCCGAACTTTTTGGGCATGAGCATGGTGGGTCACAAGTTCAGCGAAATACTCCGGACCCAGAAGAGAAACCTTGGCCAACAGTAGCTCACGTTCCACAAGTGGGGCATCCGTATAATCGAGCACAGCCCACACCGGGACGAGATCCTCCACTTGACGTCTTGCCTGCTCAATAACACCAGGGAGGCCATGCAATACGATTGTCATGCGGCTCAGGCCAGTAACCTCGGTGTTGGATACTACTAGACTCTCAATGTTGAACCCGCGAGCAGCCAACGTAGTAGAAACCCGAGCAAGAACACCGGGTTCATCTTGAACCAGGCACTGTAGCACATGAGGACTACGCTCCCGGCGCCTAGGAGATGGTGTCTCATACAAAATTGAGCTGATAGCAGCGTCCGTTGACCACTTCGGAGACTCTATCGTGGGAAGAGGGGGCTTTTGCATGTTTCTCTGAAGAGCTTTATAGGCCAGAGCACTGATACTGCTCTTGCATCTGACCTGGAAAGCTCCACGTCGGATGAATGGTGATATGCCCGCCCGATGCATATTTTTGTAAATGGCGGTTGCCGATATCGCTGTAAATTTCACACTGGTCGGTAAAAAGAATTAGTCAATGGCCAAAAGTGTGGAGATATGCGTTATACGTAATATTGCAAAATGGCTAATTTGCTTACGAAAACGGCGCGACGCGTTCGAGAGGATATATACATTTATGGAGGGCAATCCGGAAGAGCAGGCATATCTTGACTTATGTCGCCGCATTTTAGAAGAAGGTGAATTTCGTGACGATAGAACTGGGACGGGAACATATAGTCTTTTTGCCCCACCTCAACTACGATTCTCTCTTCGCGATGGGGCGTTTCCTCTGCTCACAACTAAACGCACATTCTTCCGTGGATTAGCACAAGAGTTATTATGGTTCATCAGCGGTAAGACCGATGCTAGGCTGCTGCAGGAAAAGAATGTTCACATTTGGGATGGTAATGCGTCGCGTGAATTCCTTGACAAGCGCGGTCTAAACGAGAACCGTGAGGGTGACCTAGGCCCTGTATATGGATTCCAGTGGCGCCATTTCGGTGCTGACTACCATGGATGTGATGCGGATTATACAGGCTGTGGTGTAGACCAGCTTGCCGAAGTAATTCACCAGATCAAGACGAATCCTTCGGATAGACGGATAATTCTTAGTGCATGGAATCCCTCAGCGCAGCCAAAAATGGCCTTACCACCTTGCCATATTTTGTGTCAATTCTATGTTTCCAACCGTAATGGTCGTAAGGAGCTGAGCTGCCAAATGTATCAACGTAGCTGTGATATGGGCTTAGGGGTGCCGTTTAATATTGCAAGCTACGCACTTCTAACCAAAATGATTGCCCATGTCTGTGGTATTGAGGCTGGTGAGTTCATTCACGTTCTCGGTGATGCACATGTGTACGCAAACCACCGTGATTCTCTCAATATCCAGTTACAGCGCACCCCCTCACCGTTCCCTACCTTGACGTTTAAGCGGGAGGTGGATTCTATTGACGACTTTGTTTTCGAAGATTTCGAACTACATAATTATCACCCACAAGGTAAAATTGAAATGGCAATGGCCGTGTAAGGCTGTTTAGTGTTTTTAGAATATATGGAATGTACACTTATATGCTACAGTCGAGATAGCCACTTTCCTAGTCAATTTGAACTCTTGATTTAGACATCTGAAAATGCATTTCGATACCTCTATCACCTTCTCAATGTGGAATCTGGAAGTGGGCATTATATGGGTCCACTTTGATGATTCCGCATACTAATTTCATGGGGATTCCCAAAAAGGCAAGTAAGATAGAGTAGTATGGTATAAAAGTACCATTGTCACACAGTGTTGCAACGAGATGTTTTTCGTAGGGGTACTGTGTATAGTGGCTTCAGCCACAGCGCAGAGCTCTGCTCAATCCCCTGTTTCCGCTTCGATTGATGTTCTCGGAGGAACTCTAGACGTCTTGGAGCCCACCAGCCCCAATCCCTACTTTATTCAAGACAATGCTCAGCAATCTGACAATGTAACAACAGGTGATAACACCAGCCCACGCACTTCATCGTCTGTGGTTAGTCCTGAATCTTACAACGGGGTGAATCAATTAAGCGGTCCATCATCTGATGAAATCCTTTACACTTCTTTCAGCGATATATCTGATTATCCATTCTATGGGTCCGGAAATTTACCAGGGGATGCTTTCGCTGACTCGTATGATCAATATTACGATCAATACTATGATCAGTATGCGGATCAGTACAATGACCAGTACAATACCCCATACTCTGGACAGTATAGTGATATCTATGAGATCCCATACTCATACACCACTCCATATGATGACCAGTACGGTTACGAGTACGATGACCAGTATGGTGATCTTTCCAGCGACCGGTATGGGAACCCAGTAAGTTATGGTGACACGAGTGATACACCCTATAACCAGTACAGTCAATATCTTCAGTATGACGCGGTTGTCCAGGACAGCACTTCATACGAAGAACAAGATTCTACTGAGGATGCCATTGTTGGCCCATGGATAAAAGCATAGAATCTACTATAGCAATCAACTACACCATAGATATAATATGTGCAATGAAATAAATAAATATCATTCGTGGTCTGAATCAGTGGAAATCGCCTCTTCTTGTTGCATGTCTAGTGGATCTGCCTCGATATCAAGGTCCTTCGAGTCACCTTGTTTAGGACCCTTTCGGCGAGTGTGACGCTCGAGATCTCGAGATGGCAAGGCCCATGCAAGCTCACCAGATTCCTCGAGTTCCAAGTAAATCGGAGTATTTCCATTGCGCACGGCGCGTTCCACAGTGCCCATGACCATCCGCACCTGGTCAAGACTACACCCTAGAAACCGTCCAAGAACTTGGTAAAGTATATGAGTAGCCTTGGGTAACATTGCATCGGATTGTACCAGCTGAGCATTCCACACCTTATAGGCTGAACCTGGGAAATCTCCACTTTCATTACAACCAGGTTGGACACCGTACAAAAGCTCCGCCAACTCGCGGTAAGTATCGAGGTCAGGTCCCTCTATAATAGGTGGATCAGTGGGTGGATCTTCTATAGGAAACAGCGATAACAGACGCTGTTGGCTCAAAGTTATGCCTCGAGGCTCATTACCAAAGTAGAATTGGTACCAGTCAATATACTTATCAATTTGCTGAGAGTCCCAATATTGTACAAGGCGCTCATCAGCTTTTGAAGGATCAGGAGCCATCAAATAGAGTTTCCGCATGATATCACACCATACATCCCAGTCTGGATGATCAGCGGCAGCCTCTGCTCCAGCTACACCCTCACGTCTCGAGACCCCATCAAGTCCGAATCCTAATTTCACAGCCACACCTACACAACACAATACAAAGACTTCTGGGATTCTAGAGCGCATACCAAGTGTCAGTGAATCCCATGATGCATCAAATTCGGCTATAGACAACACTCGGAGAGCAGCCGGATATACTGTAGGAGGGAGAAGCAGATCATGCACTAACCGAAATACGAGAGCATTCCAAGGGGGCTGCGGAAACTTACAGTCGAAATCGCGCATTAGCAACGTCATAACATTACGAACTTGGGAATGTAGTCCAAACTGATCGGGGGCTTTGTGGGGTCGGAATACTTTAATATAAAAGTCTGGTAATTTCCGAAGCTGCTCAGTATTAAGAAACCGTACTGACTCCATGTACGGAAGTTTCCATGATGCAATCCATCGTACAAAATCTGCAATAAATATCGGAGCCCTCACACTTAGACACGCGAGCCATGCCACTGATGTCAAAGTCATTAACATTCCTGTATCGACATCACCATGACTTTTATGTGTAGGCATGCGCAATTTGGATACAATGCATGCCCAAAAACTTCGTGCAGCAGCTGTTACATCGTGATGAGGTAGACCGGTCTCGGCGATTATCCAGTCGATCTGATGCCTTAATACCACCTGAAGGCACTCATAGTACAAATTTTGGGCTAGATGTCCATGTAGCTTTTCTGATTCATGAGAATCTCGGGCCCCAGATGCTCCAAGTCCATTATGTCGGCCTGGTTGTCTGATGCGACGGCCATGAGCCCCGTAATCGTCATCATCTCCAGCAGTTTCCCAACCTTCGGACACATGGCCATTCTGACAGACACGTGTGCCTTCTAAGATGCGCCAGAATCGGGACGGACAGTTGTCAACGCCGCATCGCGGGCCTTTCACCCAGCTCATCAAGAGCACCAGTGCGTTACTCTCTAAGGGCAATGTTTACGCATATATATATATCCTACCATATCTGATTCTAGAGATATTTTTATCACCATCAAATAATGGGCGAATATAATAGTAACGCAATAGCCAATACTAAACGGACCTACCGTAGCCAAGAACCATCTGTTAAATGGCTTTGAGAGGGAGATGAGTGGTAGGAAATTAACTCAACCGTCATTAGAACGCTGGCGGCACGACGAAGCCATAGGGCATTGGCATCACGCGAGGAGGCATAGGCCCAGTGAGCATGTCACGATACGATGTTTCTGAAGCAGTAGGCCACACTGGAGGGGTTGCAAATGGCACTTGAGGCTCAGTGCCATCACGGCGGTGTCGGGCAAACAAATCAAAGTCTGCGGTTTCAAGAGGCTTAAGGGGCCCAGGAGATGTATTTCGTGAGGAAACCGGCCCTGGAGTTACTGAGGCTGATGGCGGAGCATACACAGAAGGAGGCATGGGAACTGGAGCAACCCCCATCACAGGATTAGGGGCAGGAATGGGCGGCGATGGAGTCATACGAACTGGACCTCCTGGAGGCGGAACCATTGGCACAAACCGTGGAGTTGGCCTGAAGGAGGATGCTTTTGCAGCTGCAGCATTAAAGTTAAACCTCTTTTTGGGCTTTTCTGCGGTTGAAGCCGTGGTTGCTGCGGGTACCTTGGGTGTTCCCGATGTTGCAGTTGGAGCTGGTGTGGACTCAGCCTTTTTGGATGGCGAGCGGCCCAGAATCGGCACCAAATCGGGTGGGACTGGGGATTGTACGCGGAAGTTTTGTGAGAACTTCTTGAAATCTGAGATCCGGTCAAGCTTCTCACGGTCAGCGAGATAGCTTGGGCTTTGGGCAATTTTTCGTGCTTCACCTTTTGACCACGATGATGCCGAGCCTCGATCGGATGGAGTCGTAGAAGATGCAGGACCTGTGGGGATCGAAGGACCACCAGAAGCTGGAGTCGAACGTTGGACTCCTGAAAAGCGATCCTCCTCATCCAGTCCCGAATCATCAACAACTACACCACGCTCCTCAGCCACATGAACATTTCCACCATGACCTGAGCTCTCAATTTCACGTGCTATACGCTCAGCACGACGCTCGCGCTCAGCATACTCGGGGTGAGATCGATCGATAGCCGTGGTGTAATAGTGCTCATCGTAGGTCGACTCGACACCAAACTTTTCACGGTTCACACAGAACTGATCCCAGTGACCCTTTGGGGCTTTGGAGAGATCCAGTACATCCTCCAGCTCCTTGGAGGGTGCCCCCCCTGTGTGGGAATTGTCAGCCCATTTCTCGAGACGACGCTCTACTGGACGCTCACCGCGGCCTGAAATATCAGCATCAGTGCGGAATCCGGATTGGGTTCGACCCCGCCCCGTAGGAGCACCGGAAGCTGTTGATGTTGACCATGTGGGTCGGTGGCGAGTGCCCGAGTTTTGGACTTGGCCTCCAGCCCCGGAGTTGCCAGGACCAGGGGAGACGCCAGCTCCATTCCGAGGGCCCTGCTTGGAACCAGAGCCTATACCGGACACGTTCCCAGGGGGGTTCATATAGGGTCTGCGCTGGTGCGCTGATACAGTGCTTACCCAAGCGTGAAGTCAAGCCATAACGCCAGCTTTCGGATCTGGATTGTAACTACAAACCTCATACCATCGACATTGGAGTTGGGAATCTTTCTTAATTAGTAGATCATTAATTCTTATGGGAATAGGGGGCTACTCCCAACTTTTAAGTGTTGGCGGGATAATGTCAAGCACGGGGTCTTGCCAAAACCTGAAACACCTTCCTTATATAATCCCCACCTACGTTCCTTTGAATAGTATTGTTCCAGGCACTATGGTGCCGGAGAATATGCCTCCACGTGTGGTGCGAACATTGCTGGTATTCTCAGTGGCAATGTTTGCTATCCCATTAGTGGGATTCTTTCTGTTAAGATCTCTGGGCACTTCTGCCACAGTATCTGGGGGGGTGGCAGCTGCTCTCGCCAACTTTGTGGTAGTGGCATATCTCGTGGTGGCATTCAATGATAAGTCGACAAGCTCATCACTTGAAGAAAAGAAAAAGGAGTAAGACTGGGCCTATTTCTTAAAGAACCCCAGGAATGAATCGGTAAGGGACCCGTCGTTTATATTCAATCCAGGTGGGCCCATATTTAGTTGCACATTTCGCCTCATCACGCTGTTCACGATGGATCAATAGTGTCGCGAAGTATACCACGTAATAGTATGGAATCGGAGTACTGAAGCCACATGGCAAGCAGTATGCCCACCCACTAAGCCAATCTCCCGTATAGTTGATGTGACGCGCTAGACCCCACCACCCACTAACAATGAGTTTAGATCCATTTTCGGCAGTTAGATATTGAAGGTGGGAGGCTGATGGATCTCCTGCCTTGAAGCGCCCCTTTTCGTTATTGGAAAGTCGGAAAATGGCTAGACCGGCAACGTAGATAGCAATAATACCCACAACCGCGAGATTGTTCAAAGCTACGACATGGTCAGCAAGATATCGGGCCTGTAGGCTATAGGTAAATGGTACCAGCGAAAGGTCACCAAATACCAGCATAAATCCTAATCCATCAGTAGTGGTGTCGATCATTGATACAAGTCCCTTTTCATACACTGTGCCTTCCACAACGTAGTATGCTTGAAACAATGTAACCAGCAAAATGGAAGTAGATATTGTGCCAAATGTATGGTACTGATGGTGAATCATTGCCAGATCAATAATGATCCACAAAATTAGACCAGGGCGCATCTCAAGAAATAGTTTCAGATCCAGAGGACCCAGGCGAGGATTCAGCTCGCGACCAATAAACCAATCATAAATAGAGCTTCCAGTGTTGCCACCAAGTGCTAGAAGAGTACCAGGACGGAAACTGGCAATGTAAAGTGCCACTGATATGATGACTGCGACAACAAGTGACGAATTCACCAACTCAAGGTAATGGTTGTATACATACGCCAGTTCAGGAAGTTCTCCTGCGGTGCTCCATGTCCGCCATGCTAATATAGCTGTCAACAAAACCATGATTCGCGTCCCGTTGAACTTGTAAACAAGGTGCCCCCCTGTACGAAGCTGTGTACCACGAACAATCTCCCCAGGTATGAAGATATCCAGTATCGCAAGTCCTAGGAGCCACATGAGGTATACACCAATGACAGGCCAACTAAGAAATGTCGATTGGCTCATACTTGAGACTATAGTGGACCATCCTGCAGGGCAGCCATCAGCGTTGCAGCCAAAGTAGAACAGCTCGATCAGAGTCGGAAGACCCACCGATATTAAAATGGCTCCTATCGGTCCCCGGAACTCAAAATGCTCCGTGCGAGGGTTTATATTCGAATCTGCCATTCTACACACGGGCTGATGAAACGCGATGCTGTTGCGCGTAACCTCCCATGAAAATTGATTACACTAGAGTAGTTGGTGGTATACCAATATAATCTAAAAGAAAAGCATGTGATAGTTAGCCCTTTTTATTGTATTCATACCTAACTATATCCATGTGAGCATGTGCTGCATTTGAAAAGTGATTTCCACCTACCAGCATAGCGGGCGCGTTGGTTATGCATGATATTTCTACAACCAGTTATGCACAACCCGGGGGTTCGTCCCGCACTTTCTGGACTAGCCGTTACACTTGGCCACCATATCTTGGTCTACGGTATATTTCATGGTCCAGCAGCTGAGCTTGTATGCCAGTGTCTCAGAAAATGAGCAAGCCATTGTGGTAAAATCACTGGCTGCCATCAGTGGTATGTCGCCCCGTCCGCTGGACGTGACGGTGCACATCTGGGAGCCGACAAATCCCTTTCGGCCTCGGTTAGCAGCCGGACAGGTCAACCAGATTGAACAATATCGAATTTTCGCACTCAGCAATGGAACTATAGAAGTCCACGAGGTCCCCGAACCGGGTCGCAATCTCAAAGTGATCTCCCAGACTGTTCTCAGTACCAAAATACTAGAAGGCAGTGTTGACAACTTTCTCAAGAGTCTCGGCTATGGTCCCAAATCAAAATACACCATAAAAGGCCTAGAGTTTGTCCTCAAGCCGCTCAACATTCACATCTTCCGTCTATTGAACCCTGATTCAGGACAACTTATAGAGCCGTCAGGACGTTGGGTTGTCAAAGTCTTTGCGGAAGTCGAGAGCGTCACTGACTTACCAGCAGTTGAACGAGCAACCAATGAACTTACGAATTTCCAGCAAGAATTCCGAAGTCTTCTCAATCTCCAGGTATTGTCACGGGGAAGCTTTAATACTAGGGTACGAAGACCTCAATGAAATATACACATATACGGGTAATTAGACTAGTTCAACTATTTTGCTGCTTTGTTATTGAGTTTCTCCAGCTTCTGGCGCTTCTTCCGTAGCGTATCCTCACGGACCTGCTTCTGGGAATTGCTATACTGCATCTTGTCATATAGCTTACGCTGCTTGTTGGACATCATCATCTTGCGTAGTTCCTTCTCCTCGTCCTCAGACTTGCGTTTCTTGGATGAAGATTTAGCTTTCGATGAGGAGGCGGACCGAGCGGGTCGAGACTCAGAGTATCGTACACCAGCACTTTCCATCTGAAGTTCCTTTTGGTCTTCATCGGCACTATCTTCCTCAGCATCGTCTGCTGCATCCTGTATATCGTCAGATGCATCGTCCTGGGCCTCTCCAGCCTCCATTTCAGCATTCTCAGTATCCTCTGTGGCATTAGAACGCTCAGCGGTAGGATCGTAGGCTCCACGATCACCCCAGGGGCTAAGATGAGGAGGTAAAGCTTCTCCAAGACCATATGGTCCAACAGGAAGTAGCTTTCCTGCGTTAACACTATCCATCAACCACTGGGGTTGGATGTAAATGCGACCAGTAATGCGGTTAGAAATAGCCGGGCGATCGCTGATTTGGTGGGTGATACCATCTGTTTTTACAGAGGTAGGATCGTCAAGTTCATCGAGTCTACTTTCACTCACCAGAGTTCCGCCAAAGGCCAGAATCAGGAATTCGACGATATCAAGCGGCACCTCTCGGCCCACAAAGAACTTGAATCTGGAGAATAGAAGTTCTCGTGGAGCACTAGGCTGGGCCAAGGTATCACCTTGACCGGCATCTGCCTCAAAGTCATCAAGATTCTCCTCAATGTCATCTACCTCATCACCACTATCTTGTTCATCATTCCGGCTGGCACCTTCCTCGTCACGTTTCTTAGCCGCATCCAGCGCATCTTGAGAAATCTGCCGAGCCTTGCGGTTTGACGACGACTTGGATGCCGACAAGTCATCAGATGATGGCCGGTAGTCCAGAATGTATGCACCAATACCGCCAATACCATCCTCAGACCGCAGAGGCGGTGGGTACACAAGGCCCTGCTCAGTGTACAAGCGGTAGAGCACAAAGTGAAGCAAGGTAGTGTAGAACTCGAGGAATGTCAACATAATCCGGAAATCAATGTCTGAAGGTACAGACTGCGGGAACTTGAAAGGTACAACCCATAGCACATCTTGACCCTTAACATTTGCCTGATAATACACACCCTTGATTGACACAAACACCTTGCGCAAAAGGTGGTTACGGGCAACAAATGCCATCCACTCTGTTGATAGACGTTCCGCTTCTTGAGTGATTCGTGACGAGACGTGATCCGTAGCTGGCATCGTAGCAAACAAGAAAAGCATAGATAACGCATCATCCAGGTCACCCAATGCATCAAGAAATGTTGGATAACGTTCCTTGATAACATGGTCCAGCGTGTAACGAGGCCGGTTCTCATCAATGCGTTGAGCATCGGTCAGATCACCACGACCCAAAGCCCGGGTTAGTTTACGAGCGAAGATTTTGTGGTCGCGGAACTTCTGCAACAACGGCTCATGAAGCAAATACTGAATATCCTTACGATAGTATGCTGTCACAGGCTTTGTCGAGCCCTTCTGAATCTTCTCTTTGGCTTTACCGCTAAGCTCACGGGGATATATACCCTTCAAAATACACAGACGTCGAAAGTCTGCCAGTGATACCTGGAGGTATCTGATTGCCTGACTACGACTCAGGTACCCACCCTTCTTTTCTTTCTTGGTGTTAGTCTTTACCATTGTTTAAAAGACAGTGGTGGGCGGGTGGAAAATTTCAGGCCTGCGAAAAAAATAAATTAGATAAGTCAGGGACCATAGTCCAATATACGCATAAACTGGACATCGTTTAATCACCTGACCACAAGCCGACCCCACCCATCATCCCTTGTCCTCAATGTCTCGGCGACTAGCTTTTGTGAATCGTGTATGGGATGATATGATCACCCGAGGCGGTATAGAGAAAACCATTCTTAGTGGCCTTAAAATCACACAAGCTCGTGAAGGATTGGTTATGGCTAGGCTCCCCATTGAGCGCCAGCATACTAACCGGCTGGGGATTATCCATGGTGGAGTCTTGTCCACTCTTGTAGATGTTGGTGGATCACTAGCGATGGCATCGCATGGCTTCTTTATGACGGGCGTTACCACTGATCTTGCTAGTACGTTCTTGAGGGCAGGAGGTAAACCCGGCCAGGAGCTCGACATTCGATGCTTATGCCAGCGCCTAGGACGGACAATGGCATTCACATTTGTAGAAGTCCTTGAACCAGATACTCACCGATTGTTAGTGCGTGGGAATCACACTAAATACATTGCTGCTGCCTGGAAGTCGGATCAAAACGTCGAGTTTACTGCCGATGAATAGCTACCTTAGAGACAAGAATTTTAATTGGATATTGAGAGCTAGAATGTGATTAAATTTGTGTGATAGAAATCGGTCTGGTTAAATGATGTTTTGAGAGTTGATATAGGAAGTCCGATATGCTTACGCACGATACCCTTCCCTACTACATCCTTCCTAGAAGTAAATATGAGTGAGGAAGGGGTGATCCAGCAGGTTCAGCTTCCATCTGCGGATATAGGAACGGAATTCCCCATGGAAACAGTGCTTAATTTGCGCGGCCATAAGCTAAAGGTACGGCGGGACCAGCTTCTTGGCTTGCCAGAGAATATCTTGTTCAGTCTGTCTAGTGGTTTAAACTACGACGAAGGTGATGCACCCATGGAGAATGAAGAGGACGGTAATGACCAGATCCTGGCTGATTCAGGTCCTTATGACGATGAAGTCTCCGCTGACTTCAGTCCTCAGTGTTTCGAGTATATCCTGCATAGGTTTGGTGAACTGGAGGAGTCCTTAGACCCTAAGCAAATGTCTATCGACAGTTTTGAGCATGACTTTACCACTGGGTTGCCAATGAGGCGAGGGCCATCCTCATATCCGGAGTCTGGGGCGGGATCCATGTCAGAAACTGAATCGATGTTCGAGTATCCTGATGGTCGTGTTCCGGACGTGCTCATCAAGAGACCCGGTGTTATTGCTTTGCGTGAGGATTTGGAGTATTATTGTCTCAATCCTAAATTATCTCGGAGTCAGCTACAACTATGCAAATTACGATGTGGTTCTCAACTTGTAAGCCACCATGAAGTATTCGAGGGATTACGACAAAAAGATAGCTTTGAGTCACCAGAATATCACCTGATGCAAATGCTATGCTTGGCTGGGTTTTCCTCAGATACGCATTGGGAGTTCCGACAGCGAGAGCCTGCTCGCACTGCTCTGCTATCTTTACAACTCGTAAAAATCCCCATCCCCGACGATCCGAATCCCGAGACTATCCAGGCATTGCAAAAACTTCTATTATTCTGGAAGAAGCCCGCAAAAAAGTGTTGGTGGGACAAGTTTGATATGGATGTCCCAGATATTGGTACGGTAACCATACATGCCCGTCGAGTATGGACGCTCGAACTTTCGATTCTAGGACTGGCGTAGTTCCAAACAAAAGAATGTACTTATTTAACTTAGACTAATTCATATCAAAATAATCATAATAGGAGAAGGTAATTCATGACCACCTTATCTCACCCAACGAATCAACAATTCACTTTCGGTATGTTCAATGATCAAACATATAACTTCTAAACTCCTCATCTATGATGGCCAAATGTTGAATTTTCTATAATAAACTAACAATAAAATAATAAAATAAAATAAAAAAATAAAATAAGAACAGCCATAACTTAAGAGTGGATGTCCGTCATCCCTAATAGTCGATTGCGCACCGGTAATATCCATGGGTCATTGAGTAATTCCATGGCAGAAGGACGTTTGGTTGGATCACGTTCCAGGGTACGCAGCAAAAATGACTGACATTCCCTAGATGCCTGCTCATCATTGGGCATCAAAGGCATCTGGTTTGCCGCGATATGATACATAATGGCCCAGTCATTATCGAGGTTAGCCCATGGTCGACGACCTGTGACCATTTGAAGAATACAACATCCGATTGACCATATGTCTAGAGCACCATGACGTCCAGCATCCTTACCAGTGATAACTTCTGGAGACATGTACATAGGTGTCCCCGTCAGGGAGCCCAGCCGTGTCTGGAATGCCGTTGACGACTGCTGTTCCGTTTTATTACGATTGGCAATGATTTTTGCGGCACCAAAGTCCACAAATTTGACCACCCCCAAGTGATCTAGCAAGATATTCTCAGGTTTGATATCGCGATGGACAATTCCGCTCTGATGAAGATATGCCAAACCCTCGAGCATCTGTAATGAATATAACTGTGTAACCATTTCATCTTGGATACGTCCATGTTCGAGGAGCCGAGCCAAAGATCCTGCTTCACAGTACTCCATAAAGATGAACACACGTTCTCGGTGAACTTCAACACCAAAGTATTGAACGATGTTAGGATGGCTCAGCATCTCCAGCACTGTCATTTCATCCTTAATACTCTTGAAGACGTGACGAATCGATTGGTGGTTATGAAGCCGGACCTCTTTAACGGCCATCACCTGACCACTATCGAGATTGACGGCTTCATATACCGATCCAAATGCTCCCGATCCTATAAAGCGACCTTGTTGCCATCGCATCATTGTTGAGTTAGAGAAGGTCGAGGACGCAAAGCTCAAAAACTCGAATTCGGTATTGGTATCATCAAGCACCTTGCCCCGCATATGAGGCCTCGATTCATCGAGTTCAGCCAGAATCTGGAGCGTATGTTCACGTTGAAGGGCAATAGCCTCATCATCATCTTTTAGAGCAAAGTTACCAGCAGTACGGGGTCGGGTCGATGCATGGTGACGCGTGGCTGCTGCCTTGGAACGCGCTCCCATGATATCAAAGTGAGAAATTAACAACGTGATGCAGTCTGCAACTTTGCGACGGAGTTGTGTGAATTGGGCATCAGAAATCGCTACAATATTCACGCCCCGGGTCATAACCATTGCAAATTCCATGGCTACTACCGTCCATTTGAATGTCTTTTGGTCACTGGGTGGGCAATCATCGCAAACAAATGATACCCAGTCAATGCAGAGGTCAATCAGTTTTAGCGCGACACGACCGCGCCTGGCATGTCCCATTGTAGGAAGCCCACGTTGGCCAAACTCGCGGGCAAATACAAACATGGACTGCACCGTTTCTTGAACCTCATAGCTGCGAACTCGTTGTCTGAACGTGATAGCACTGGAGATAACCGTAGTGGCCAGGCGGTAAAACAATGTGCGTATACGCTGTAGTTCAGTATCAACCCGGGCCAGATGCGACTTGCGTGCTTCAATGACGTTCAGAGTGTCAAGGAACGGATAACGCTGTCGCACAGCCTGGCACTCAGCAAATCCGCCTTGAGCAACGAGCCGGACACGAGACGACGGAATGGCCTTCATATGATCAAGATTCATGTCAATAGTATAATAATCTCCATCCCATACTAAAGGCTCATCGATGCTAAACACCAACACCGCTCCTGGACCTTCTTCATCCTGGGATGACGAGTCAAGACGACAGTGTCCTTGGAGGATATTTTTGATCGTTTCAGGATGATCACGAAGATTGGGCGAAGCAAATGTGTATACACCCACATACTCAAGTGATGACACAAATACTAGGAAAAACCCTGCATTTTGAATATGGCCAATGAACTCCTTCATGCGAGTTTGAGGAAGTGAAAATTCAGCAGCATTCTCATAATGATCACTCAGTACCTTATAAAATCGGAGCAATTTGCGCTGAATACTGCGAATATTCTCGATAGTTGCTGCAAACCACCGCTCAATCTCTATGCGTGTCCAGTTTTGGGGACCCTCCATTTGGTGCTCCCAGTAAGCTAGCAACCGACTTAGAACTCGCGAATGTAGCGAAGTAAACCGCTCTGCTACGGAGATATCACCACCTTCAATGAGTCGGCATGTTTCTTGTAAGAAATTGTAATGTTGTTCAAGTTGTTCAATGCTTTTGAATGACCGGAAGAAGCTAAGGGACGTCCGACCGCCGTCCAGAAACTTATTGCTCAAAAGTTCCAAGTAAAATGTAATACATTCAAGCATCGTAGAGTTGACACTAGCCAGATTCCCCCGACTAAATACCCACCCCTTGTCAAGGATTGGGCGGGTGACAGCTTGGTATTCTTCGGTAAGAACAAGTCCCAGCGTCATATAGTTTTGGAATCGCAAAATAGTTTGATCAATGATCACCATTGTAGGGTTAACAAGTCGACGAGCGTAGCGGAGGCGCAACTGAATGATCTCACGGATCACTTTCACGGGGAATGCCATTACGGGCTCGAGTCCCAGTAGAAATAGTGGCAGACCCATTTCTAAGAATTGGTCCGCGAATTCTGAAGTGCATATACGGGCCCGTTCCATCAGTGGGAAGATACATCTTTCAATGCGGTTCTTGAACAGCGACGTCAAGGCATCATCCTGCTTCAGGACTCGTTCCACAAGAGGCACTGCATCCTGACTTTCAGCTATTGTTGTCGGTGGTAGTGTTGGGTCAGCATCTTCATTGCCGGTCCACTCTTGCAAAAGCTTTAATTCAAGAAGAATGGCCTGAGTCACTGAATGCCATGAAGTCAAAGCATCTACCCGACGAAGAAAATCGGGATTGGTATAAAGTGGAACGACTTCTTGCATTTTTTTGCGAATCGGCCACAATGCCTCGCATTTTGACAGAGAATTTAAAACTTCTCCTACTTCAGCAAATGGTTCCTGGATGGTTTCATACTGCCTATCTAAACGAAAAGCCATTAACTTTTCGAGCACATCCAAAGCAGTTGACCTCGAAATGGCCACGAAACGCCGCTGTTCAGCAATAGAGCGACCACATACTCTGGCCTTAAGTTCAATCCAGCGCTCCTCATCGTTCATGTCATAAGGGGTTGTTTGGGACCCTCTCAGTCGACTTTTTTCCGAGGTGTAAACTTCACCAGTGACCACAGAAGTAAGCATTGTCTGCCACTCGGTGCGCTCACGTAGTTTATCGTAGCTGGGCTCGTCATGACCAAGATGGGCAAAGTGGGCCCTGCTGAGATCCGTATATGCATCATCAAATGAAGTACCTACACCTCCAAGTCCCACAAATTCATCTTCCTCATCATCATCTGCCTCACCATATTCATCACCAATTGAAGGCTGCTGGTCTGTCCATACTTGGCCCACAGGGTGCAGTTCACGGCCATAGTAATCGTCCAGAAGATTTGAACGAAGCTTGTGCACATAGGCATGTTCTTGAGCAATATATTGAGCCTGTGGGTCTATTGTTCCTTGAGAACTAGCGTGACGACTGCTCTGGCGACTGCGACTCCGATGAGGTGGGCTGACCACAGATCGGTTCGTGCTATTACTGCGACTTCGACTTCGAGACTGGCGATCCGGGCTCTGAGGCACCGCATCTGTGGAACTCGAACGAGTATCAAGCCTCTGAAGCCTCCGCAACTGCGTTACTGACGAGGACCGGCGCAGTTGGTCTGCTCCATCCATATCAATTCTCAACAGTATAAGGGGCAAGCTTCTGCTTACGTATGCGAGGTAGCGGGGAGTCGAGTCTCGACATGGACTCGCTCACGTCTACAGCAAACCTCGATGAGTGTATCGAGCGTATTTACGAGTCTAGAGATCTACTTCCTGAGACCGTCATTGCAGCTTTATGTCACCAGCTCAAGGATCTACTTGTGCAGGAGTCCAACGTGGTCCATATCCAAAGCCCAGTAACAGTGGTTGGCGATATCCATGGGCAGTTTTACGATCTTCTGGAGATTTTCAAAATTGGGGGCAGGTGTCCCGATACAAACTATTTGTTTTTAGGTGACTATGTGGATCGAGGACTATTTTCTGTTGAAACAATGACACTTCTAGTGTGCCTCAAATTACGATACCCATCTCGCATATTTCTAGTACGGGGTAACCATGAATCTCGAGGTATTACCCAGAGTTATGGCTTTTATACTGAATGCCTTCGCAAGTATGGTACAGCCCGGGTATGGCATGCTTTTACTGATCTATTTGACTTTCTCACCTTATCAGTTGTGATCAATAATTCCATTTTTTGTGTGCATGGAGGACTATCTCCGTCTATTCAGACCGCAGATCAGATCCGAGTTATTGATCGATTCCGAGAAATCCCTCACGAGGGCCCCATGGCTGATCTTGTGTGGTCAGACCCCGACGAGTCGCGACCTCAGTTTAGCATTAGCACGCGTGGAGCAGGCTACACTTTTGGCAGTGACATAGTGCGGGCATTTCTGCATCGCAATAAATACTCGCATATTTTGCGTGCTCATCAGTTATGCCAGCAGGGCTACGATGAACTTTTCGGCGGCACCCTAAGTACAGTGTGGAGTGCACCGAATTACTGTTACCGCTGCGGCAATTTAGCTTCAGTTCTGGAAATTGGAGAAAATCTGGAGCGACACTTTAATGTATTTGACGCATCACCTGACAATGAGCACCACATGAAGGCGCAGGCGCCCGTTGTAGACTATTTTCTGTAAGCCTAGTGCACTATTTGAGAGTCTGATCCATTGGACCAGAACGTTTAACCTAATATTTACAAGGAATTTTGTTCTCTAAAGCATCTATACCGTAAACCATATTAAGTTACTGACTGGCTGAGCTGGACCTACCGACATGTACAGGGTTAATGCTCAATAACCGTGGCATTCTGAGGAACAACTGAAGCGAGTTTTGATATCATCTCATCGTACTCACCGTCTGCAGTACTAAGAACCGTGATGGCGCCCCCAGCACCTGCTCGCCATTTCGAATCTCCTCGATAACGGAACAGTGATCGAATAATCACCGACCAGTCCCCACTATCAGTGATACTCCAATATCCGGCCACACCTGAGTAGAGCCCCCTATTACGCTGCTCAATTTGCTGTAACAACTCCACAGATCGGGCTTTTGGTGCCCCGGTCATGGATCCTGGGGGAAGCGATTCGGCCAACACGTCAATTCCCGAATATGCTGATCCGGACAATTCGCCCTCAATAACACTCACAAGTTGATACACGCTACGATACTCCTCGACACTCATGAGTTGAGGGCATTTCACGTGGGTGCCCAGCAGATGGCCAAGATCGTGTCGAATTAAATCGACAATCATCAAGTTCTCACCATGCTCTTTGGCAGTGTGAAGTATTTCTGACGCTGACTCCGCTGTGACACCAGGAGCCTTTGCTACCGTTCCCTTAATGGGTCGGAACTGGCACTGGCCACCCGCATTCCACTTAACGAACCGTTCAGGGGAAGAGCCGACCAATGTATCGTCAAATGACATGTAGGTACAGTACGGAGCCGGATTTGTGGCCACAATCTGACGGAACAACTGCCAGGGGTGTGGATCAGGCGAGTACTCAATCACTGATTCCCCAGTCAGACACAGTTCATAGGAATCTCCTGATCGTAGAAACTCATCACACCGTGAAATGCGCTTCGTGTATTCGTTGCGACCCGGGCGCGTTACTTGTGCTTTACTATCGTTAATCGGGGCTAGACTAACACCATCCAGAGCTGGAAGTTCGGCTCCGCCCACCAGAAAGGTTCCCGAGGGACCGGTAACAATACATTTTGTTACGAACACAAATGAAGCTGAACCCGCGCTCAAACGACATGCTGATTCGTAGCTTGAATAGCCAATGAAGCCACCAACGAAAGGTAATCCGCACTGTGGAGGAATTATTCTTGGTCCCATGTAGTCCGCCAGCACTTTCCAGACATCGCCTTCATGCACCTGAGCCTTTTCTGAGCCAAGCACACCTTCAATAACTTGACCATCGCGTATACGGACATGCCATGTTTTACCAGGTTCCAGGAGACCAATTATAGACCAGTTTCCTGGTGGGGCCGCCGAATGTAGCATCACAAACTCTTGACCTTGCTGGTACAAGACATCAGCAACTAGTAGTGCATCCACCTTCCCTACCTCCTCTATGTGTGGTGAAACCGGGATATATGATTTTGGTAGGTCTGGCAACCTAGGTGATGGTTTCAGCGTCTGCTGTACGTGATCAGGGAGGACCAGAGTGGTCCGAGGCAACCGTGATGTATTCCATTGTTGAGCCAGTAGCCACCAGTTACGCACCATCTGCTCACCATAGTGAGATAATATACTCTCAGGGTGATACTGAACACCATACCAGGGACGGTCAACAATGCAAGCGGCCATCTCAGCATCATCAGTCCATGCAAGGCGTTGGATACGGCTAGCACCAGTAGAGTGAACATGTAATGAGTGATATCGTACAGCCTCAAATGGAGATGGAACTTCAGACCATAGCGGATCATCATTATGCCAGATCAAACCCAACTGGCCATGCTGAGGCTCTACCAGGCGTTCGACGGTACCTCCATGAGCCAGCACCATAGACTGATACCCAAAGCACACACCTAGAACTGGTACAATTTCAGGGAGTGTCCACAGAGCGGGAATTACCCCAGCATCAGCCGGTATAGCTGGATGGCCCGGTCCTGGTCCAGCGATGACTCCATCGACACTGCGGAGTGCAGTAGCAAGTTCCTTGGGGGTCAAAGCATCATGAGTACATACTATGACTTCCTGACCGGTAGCAGACCGTACTAGCGACGCCAGATTGTACGAAAACGAGTCATGGCAGTCAAGCAGCAGAAGCATCACGTGCCTATCTAGGATATGCGTCTAAAGAAAATGTTGACGCTTACGCAGACCACAGACCACACAGCAGGTTTTCGGTTTTCACTGTCGTCGACATGAAGCCATCATTACCGGCGCAGTTGCTACGCCCTTGGCAAAAGTACAAAGACCATCAAATTTTCTATGGACTCACCAAGACCGGCAATAAGCGATGGTCACTCTCAACGAAACAGGGTAACAAGAACCACTACAAGGGTACTGGAGCTGCTGGAGTAGGCCGGTGGACAAATCGGGGCCAATACCGCATCAACTGGGAAAAAGTCCGTACATATGTTGTACCATCCACCGTGAAGGATACTGACTTAAAACCACTAGTGGACCCCACTACGCCGGCTATTCGGAACACCTATGAAGGATACAAGGCAGGCGCTATAGACGCAAAACTGCATCTCGACAAGGTCATGGAGTTTGTAAAGATGGGGCTAGAAGATACACCTGCTATGGCTCGTAAAAATGGATGGAAGGAACGAGGGTAGGACTTTTGATCTCCCTCAGTATCTATAGGCATTCTTTATGTACATAAATATATTCTGTGAGCGTTCCTAGAATGAAACTGATCAGAGTTCGGTCTGATTCTTCTAACGAGTCCCATAGCAAGACTGTAATGACACAGACCAGTAGGCGGAACACCTACTGACGGAGAACCTTCGAGGCCGCGTACCTGCTTATGTAGGGGTTATAGTTCGCCCGCGTCTAGTGAAAATCCCCTAGAATCACTGTTACCGTCAGAGACAGATTTCCAGGAATATTTTCTACGATTTATTATGACCCAGTCGAAAATCATTACTTATAGTACGCGATGGGCTCCTTTGAGGCTCGAAACCATTGATGTTCCTCCTATCAAACCATCACAGTTACTCGTCAAGACATCCCATGCTGCACTAAACCCTGTGGACATCAAGATTAAAGCCGCAGCTCTGATTCCTACAATGCACCGTGTTTGCCGAGAGTTTGTTGGTAGTATCGTTGAGGTCGGCAGCGAATTGCGCGGACGCTACGATATAGGCGATCGTGTCTCTGTGAAATTGGGCAATTTCACGGCATCTCATGTGGGCACGTATGTGGCTGTAACTCCAGATTCAAGTGACATTGTCGTCAAGACACCCATTACTTTAACTAACGCCGAGGCAGCTGGATGTCTTCTCGTATTGGGGACAGCGTGGCAAATGCTGGACTTCGGCACACTACGGCCCAATGGGTCGGTACTCGTGCTTGGTGGTGCTACTGCAGTTGGCACATTTGCTATCCAACTGGCCAAGCACCATTACAAGGCCCGGAGCATTGTTGCCACATGCTCGCAAAATAGCTCTGACTATGTAGAGAAGTTTGGAGCTAGCGCCACCGTGGATTACCGTGCCCCTAATTTCCGTGGTGCTTTATTAGCCGCTGCAGAGACTCATGGCCCCTTCGATGCTATCATTGACTGCGCAGGTGGATATGATGCTCTTGCTATCTGGCCCAAGATACTCCAACCTCGTGAAACTGGCTCCTTCTATGCCACTTGTGTGGGTGATACTTCTGTCTCTACGACTTACACGGAGACGATTATGGGTGTGGTACAGAGCTTACCGCGTATGCTTGGACGCACGCTATTCGGCAAGTGGTTAGGTATATCCTACGGTTTTGTGGGGCTTAGCAAAGGTCCATGGGTTGATGAAGCAGCTGAATTTCTTGCTTTACCTTCCGTCAACATTCCAGTTGACAGCATATGGTCTTTCGCTGACTTCAAGACAGCATGGGACCGTATAGAGTCGGCAAAGGCACGCGGAAAAGTTGTCATAGATTACTCTTCCTAGGCGTTAAATCTCAGATATAGTATAGTTCCAGTGCTGCGCCATTGTGGATTTCATAGTCGGCAAGAGTAATGCCATCCTTGAACGTCATATATCCCTTCTTTAGTACCAACTTCTCGGGCAGCATTCCAATCTGGACTCCCAGAACCTTTTTGAAATCACCTATAGTATCTTCTGGTAGGCACTTGACACGTACCCTCTGACCCACACGGTCACTGCATACGACTTCTATCATCTCATTGCTCACTTACCTCATTACATTGGACGCATCTTCAATGGTCCACTCGCTATATTTTTGCTATATTTGTAGTACGGGGTTATTTATAATGTAATAATTAAAGACAGTACATGACGTGAGATCCCACATTTGTTTGGAAACTAACCTTCATGAAAAGAAAAAGCAGTTTAGACAATACAGAAAAGTGGAAGTTGAGACTGCTGCGGTCTTTTCGTAGCCGATGTGCTTCGAGCTGATGTCTGACGCTTCATAACGCGGTTCAGGCAAGTTCGGAGTGCAATGGGATTCCGCATAGGAATCTTGAACGGTCTTCTTAAGCATTAAGCTGAAGGAAGCACTGTTGAATTCTGTGGATTATTGGCCGATGGCAAATATTCATAGAAAATGCTCGGAGGTATGCTACTGAAGTTAACCGGTATTAATTGCTGTGAACTTTAGAAGGTAACCTCCTCTCAAACTGATGATGCAAAGCTATGCTTTGCGGACTTCAGCTGGGAAATCTTAAAATGGCAATCGGATGTGCGAAAGTTTGGTCCGTTTCGATGGATCTAGCTCGACCACTGAAAACAGCTTGAATAACTATGGTTCTCTTTCGAGAAGCTTGGGACGCCCCGTTCTGGGGTGACACAAGATAGTTATCTGGTTGATCCTGCCAGTAATATATGCTTGCATCAAAGATTAAGCCATGCATGTCTAAGTATAAGCAATCTATACAGTGAAACTGCGAATGGCTC
>JAKTWK010000035.1:0-50429 GCA_030561035.1 Wickerhamiella bombiphila
TACATTTTCAGTTCCACTCATGGACAATACTGCTACATTGGCAGTACTTCAATCTGGCAGCTCAATGGGCGGGCTGGCGGACTCACATGGACGAGTCTTCAAGTTCGCAGCGCCGATTATGGCAGCTAATGGATGGGCTTCTCAGGCTCACAGTTACGTGTCTGCAGACCTGTAGTTTAGCGCCAGGTAATTTCCGTTAGATAAACGGATGGCTCATGACTTTGGATACATGCGATTGAATGGCCACAAGTGAAACGAATGTCACAGGCTATAATCACCGTTCGAATCATAGAACCTTTTGTTGATCTGATTGGAATGTGCTCAATCATGGACACCAGTGGTATTCTATTGTTACCACTTTATGGACAACACTGTTGACACTAACAGTGCTTAAATCTGGCTGCTCAATGGACGGGCTTTCCTACTTACATGGACGAGTCTACAAGTTCGCAGCGCCGATATGGCAGCTAATAGACGGGTTTCTCAGGCTCACGGTTACGTGTCTGCAGACTCGTGCTATAGCGCCAAATAATTTCCGTTAGATCAACGGATGGTTCCTGGCTTCGGATACATGTGATTGCATGGCTCCTGAAAACGATTTTCATGGGCCACAGTCACCGTTCGAATGATGGAATCATTGGTTCATCTGATAGGAATGTGCCCACTCATGGACACCAATGGTATTCAATTGTTACCACTTTATGGACAGCACTGCGATACTGGCAATGCTTAAATCTGGCTGCTCAAAAGACAGACTCGTAGACTCATATGGACGCGTCTACAATTGTCTAGCGCCGATTCTGGCAGCTAATGTACAGGTTTCTCAGGCTCACAGTTACGTGTTTGCAGACCCGCGCTCTAGCGCCAACTAAACTCCGTCTAATCAACGGTGACTTTGGAAACACGTGACTGAATGGCTTCTGGAGAGGATTGCATTGGGTCTCAGTCACCGTTCGATGATGGAGTCGTTTGTTGATATGGCTGGAACATATGGCTAAATGGACGTCACTGCTCAATTAACAGTGAAATATTGTGCCAACTCATGGACGACACGGGTATTCTATTGGTACCACTTCATGGAAAGCACTATCACACTAATAGTGCTGAAATCTGGCTCTCAATGGGCGGGCTTGCACACTCACATGGACGAGTCTATAAGCTCGCAGCGCTGATTCTGGCAGTTAATGGACGGGTTTCACGGGCTCACATTTACGTGTCTGCAAACCCGCGCTATAGCGCCAATTAATTTCTGTTAGATCAACGGCTAGTTCGTGATTTCAGATGCATGTGATTGAATGGCCACAAGTGAAACGAATGTCACAGGCTACAATCACCGTTCGAATCATAGAACCTTTTGTTGATCTGATTGGAATGTGTTCAATCATGGACACCAGTGGTATTCTATTACTACCACTTCATGAACAACACTGTTGACACTAACAGTGCTTAAATCTGGCTGCTCAATGGACGGGCTTTCCTACTCACATGGACGAGTCTACAAGTTCGCAGCGCCGATATGGCAGCTCATAGACGGGTTTCTCAGGCTCACAGTTACGTGTCTGCAGACCCGCGCTATAGTGCCAAATAATTTCCGTTGGATCAACGGATGGTTCGTTACTTCGGATACATGTGATTGAATGGCTATTAGTGAAGCGAATATCACAGGCTACAGTCTCCGTTCGAATAATTGAAATATCTGTTGATCAGACAGTACTATGGCCACTCATGGTTATCACTCGTACTTTATTGGTACTTACACTAGTACACTGAGAGTGCTTAAATCTGGCTGCTTAATGGGCGGGCTGGCAGACTCACATGGACGAGTATTCAGGTCCATAGCGCTGATTCTGGCCGAAAATTGACGGGTGTCTCAGGCTCACAGTTACGTGTCTGCAGACCTGTATTTTAACACCAACTAATTCCGTTAGATCAACGGATGGTTCGTGACTTCGGATACATGTGATTGCATGGCCTCTGGGAAGGATTTCCTTTGGCCACAGTCACCATTCGAATAACGGAGCCGTACTTTGATCTGATAGGGATATCGCCACTTCTGCATCTAATTGCTACTTCGACAGTTTTTGATTGTGGCAACCATGGACAATAATGGGACTCTATTGGTGTCACTTTATGGACAGCACTGTCACACTAATAGTGCTTAAATCTGGCAGCTCAATGGGCGGGCTGTTAGACTCACATGGACGAGTCTTCAAGTTCGCAGCGCCGATCCTGGCCGCTAATGGACAGGTTTGACAGGCTCACAGTTATGTGTCTGCAAACCTGTACTTTAGCGCCAACTAATTTCTGTCCAATCAATGAATGGTTCATGACTTTGGATACATGTGATTGAATGACTACTAGTGAAACGAATGTCACAGGCTACAATCACCATTCGAATAATGAACCCGTATATTGATCTGACAGGAATATATGGCTAAATGGACGTCACTGCTCGAGTAGCAGTGAAATATTGTGCGAACTCATGGACGACATGGGTATTCTAGTAGTACCACTTCATGGAAAGGACTATCACACTAATAGTGCTGAAATATGGCTCTCAATGGCCGGGCATGCACACTCACATGGACGAGTCTATAAGCTCGCAGCGCTGATCTTGGCCGCTAATGGACGGGTTTCTCAGGCTCACAGTTACGTGTCTGCAGACCTGCGCCAGAGTGCCATCTACTTTCCGTTAGATCAACGGATGGTCCGTGACTTCGGATACATGTGATTGAATGGCCTCTGGAAGGATTTACATTGGCCATAGTCACCATTCGAATAATGCAACCATACGTTGATCTGACAGCGATAGGACCATGGATCTCATCGCTACTTCGGCAGTGCTTGATTGTGGCAACTCATCGACAATACTCGTACTCTGTTGGTACCTGTTTATGGACAGCATTTTTACATTGGTGCGTAAATTTGGTTGCTCAATGGACGGGCATTCAGTCTCACATGGACGAGTCTTCGGGTGTGCAGCGCCGGTTCCGGCAGCTAGTGAGCTGGTTTCACAGGCTCACTGTCACGTGTCTGTAGAGAGGCGCTAGAGCGCCAAATAATCTCTGTTGAATCAATGGATGATGGTTCATGACTTTGGATACATGTGACTGAATGGCCTCAGGAAATGATTTTCATGGGCTACAGTCACCGTTCAAATAACGGAACCATACGTCGGTCTGATAGAAATGTACTCATGGACACCACTAATATTCTATTGGTACCACTTCATGGAACACGCTGCTACATTGTCAGCGTTTAAATCTGGCTGCTCCATGGGCGGACCCGCGGACTCACATGTCCCATGGACCTGGTTCTCAGTATAACCTTGTGTCTGCAAACCTGTGCTAGAGCTCCAACTATATTCCGTCTAATCAACAGATGGCTCGTGACTTCAGATACATGTGACTGAACGGCCTTATGATACCGGTTTCATGAGCTACAGTCAACATTCAAATGATAGCACCATTTGTTCACCTGATAGGAAGGTGCCCATTCATGGACACCACTGATACTCTATTGGTACCACTTCATGGACAGCACTGTCACACTGATAGTGCTTAAATCTGGCTGCTCAATGGGCAGATAATGAGTCTTCAAGTGTCTAGTGCCGATATGGCCGCTAATGGACGGATTTTTTTTAGGCTCACAGTTACGTGTCTGCAGACCTATACTTTAGCACCAACTAATTTCCGTTCAATCAACGGATGGCTCATGACTTTGGATATATGTGATTGAATGGCCACTAGTGAAACAAATGTTACAGGCTACAGTCACCGTTGGGAATTATACGTTGATCAGAGAGTACTATGGCCACTCATGGTTATCACTCGTACTTTATTGGTACTTACACTAGTACACTGAGAGTACTTCAATCTGGCAGCTCAATGGGCGGGCTGGCGGACTCACATGGACGAGTCTTCAAGTTCGCAGCGCCTATCCTGGAAGCTAATGGACGGGTTTCAAAGGCTCACAGTTACGTGTCTGCAGACCTGTACTTTAGCACCAACTAATTTCCCCTCAATCAACGGATGGCTCATGACTTTTGATACATGCGATTGAATGGCCACTAGTGAAACGAATGTCACAGGCTACAATCACCGTTCGAACGATAGAACCATTTGTTCACCTGACAGAAATATGCCCACTCCTGGACACCAATGGTACTCTATTGTTACCACTTTATGGACAGCACTGCCACACTGGCAATGCTTGAATCTGGCTGCTCAATGAGCGGACTTGCAGACACACGTGAATGGGTCTTCAAGTTCGCAGCGCTGATTCTGGCAGCTAATGGACGGGTTCCAAAGGCTCACAGTGACGTGACTACAGACCCGTGCTCAGACCCGCGCTAGAGCGCTAAATGATTTCCGTTAGATCAACGGATGGTCCGTGACTTCGGATACATGTGACTGAATAGCCTCGGGAAATGATTTTCATAGGCCACAGTCACCGTTCGAATAATGGAACCATTTGTTCTTCTGATAGGAACGTGCCCACTCATGGACACCATTGGTACTCTATTGGTACCAATTTATGGACAGCATTGTCACACTGGCAATGCTTAAATCTGGCTGCTCAAAGGGCGGATTGACTGATTCACATGAACAAGTCTTTAGATTCGCAGCGCCGATTATGCCAGCTAATGGACGGGTTTTTTTAGGCTCACAGTTACGTGTCTGCAGACCTGTGCTTTAGCGCCAACTAATTTCCGTCCAATCAACGGATGGTTCATAACTTTGGACACGTCATTGAATGGCTATTAGTGAAACGAATATCACAGGCTACACTCACCGTTCGAATAGCGCGACCATACATTGATCTGACAGGGATATCTCCACTTGATGGATCTCATTGCTACTTCGACAGTTTGTGATTGTGGCAACTCATGGACAACACTGGTACTCTATTGGTACCTCTTTATGAACAGCACTATCACACTAATAGTGCTTAAATTTTGCTGCTCAATGGGCGGGTCGAGTTGGCAGACTCACATGGACGATTCTTCAAGTTCGCAGCGCCGATCCTGGCAGCTAATAGACGGGTTTATCAAGCTCACAGTTACGTGGAGACCCGCACTAGAGCACCAAGTAATTTTCGTTGGATCAACGGATGGTTCATGAATTTGGGTACATGTGACTGAATGGCCTCAGGAAATGATTGTCATGTGTTACAGACGCCAAACGAATGATGGAATCATGTGTTGATCTGATAGATTTTTGACTCATGGACGACAACGATACTCTTCGTGCCACTTTATGGACAGCACTGTTACACTGATAGTGCTTGAACCTGGCTACTCAATGGACGGGCTTGGACGCTCACATGGACGAGACATCAGGTCCGCAGCGCCGATATGGTAGCTAATGGAAGAGGTTTTCAGGTTCTCAGTTTTGTATCTGCAGACCTGGGGTAGGTCTGGCTACCAATTCAAAGATCGAAGATTCCTGCTGGAAATTGTCATACCCTTCGCTATTGGGCCAGCGCTGGATATTTTGGTGACTTGCGGCTCTATGTGGGTCTTAGAAATTGGTTTTCTAGCTAGCAACTCAACAGAAGCACTGTAGCTATATAGAAAAGGACTAATGTGATACAGACCAAAAGCTATGAAGTTCTGATCCAGCTCGAACACCTCAGTTGCTGCGCAACATTATATATCATCTTCTGGTATGTGAAGGGAAGTAGGCACAGTACACATCTTGTGCTGCAGCAATTGTATAAACTCGCACATCACAGATATACATTAGCATGATTAAGTTGTATTCTTTCTACTTGTTGATCATTGAATACTCCTTCACAACTCCGTGGCTCTAGGTTTATTACGGTTCTCACGCCATTGTTATACATATGCAAGATGTGCCCTATTGTTCTACTTGCACCTTCCCACCTCTACAGGATCCAGAGTCTTGACAGTCCCTTGTTATAGTGGCACATTTCCGCACAATCACCTCTCCATGCCCATCAAACGAGCCAATTCGGACAGCATGAGGTCAAAATAAAACATACTATGGGCCGGTTACAAAAAAACCTGCATCCATCGGCTCAATAAATGTATCGATCCATTTGCGGAGACCTGTTATTCCGCTATTGAGAGGGAGCCCTCGAGCCATGCACGCTCTAGCCACCTCTTCTGGAACAAGCTCATCGAGGTTACCACTACGAAGAAAATAATCATCAGAACGCACCTCCATCACATGGGTCAGCACCCGGCGACGTACCCATGATAGCGGTACATAGCGATAAATCGCGGGCGGGCCGCCACACACAGTGCCTGCGAGTTCCCGAAGCACCTTAGTGGGTAATCTAAACGGCGAGAGCGATCCATCAATTGGTGTGGAAGTATTGTTGACAATGTGGTGCATGCGATCATACTGGTTCACGTAGACTCGGCGAAGTTTAGTGAGTTGACCGTGAGAATAACAAGTGGATGGTGATAGACGTGGAAATGCCCACAATACCAGGGGAGTCATCTCAAAGAACAATACTAGTAAGACTGCGAACGCAGGTAGTTTTGGCCAGTCTCTCTGATTGCGAAGAACAGTCAGTAGATCGGAGCGCGAGAGACCGAGTGTCGGCACACCGGCGCCAAAAGCAACGGCTTCATTATTTCCGTGTTCTTCCTGGATTTTTTTAAGGTGGGCATTCTCGATCACTGACCTACAAAGCATCTTTGGAGACGTGGCCTGGTAGCGAGCCAGGATCCTTTGTGCAACTTTACGATTGCGCCATGTGTTCACTACGCCAGTCTTGTACATTGTAAGTGAAGCTCTAGCTTTGGCATACCATCCAGCACCAGCAGGAAGACGTACAGGTGCTGGCAATGTATGCAGTGCGTTCATCATGGACGGCATTTGTGGCCACGCAGGATAGTTTAGCCACAACGACGTCTGCGGTCAGATCACGTGGTCAGATCATCATGTGACCTGGCCCTCACACTCCCAGGAACCCCACACGACACGTGACCTTCGAGACGCTGGCTCAGTAGCATGGTGCTTACTGTAGATTCCAGACAGTTAATAGACTCGCAGACTTCCGGCCAACAATTTCAATCCGTTCTTTAGAATGCATGTGGCACTTGGTGTTACTGCAGCCGTGCTTGCTGGTGCCATTCAAAGTATGGGGTTGACCCTACAGCGCAAATCGCATCTTCTGGATGGGGAAGCAAGCCCCGGGAATGGTCCTAGTCCTAGACAATCGCAAGTCGCTGGAACTTCTCGTACTTTACGGGGGTGTACTAGTGTATCCATAGGTTCTGTTTCAAGTTTGAGTTTGTGGCGTACTGGTGTTTTGCTTTTTGTTGGCGCAAACTTGATTGGGTCTAGTGTACAAATTGTAGCTTTGCCTCTCGTTATATTGTGTCCATTGCAGGCAGTGGGTCTGGTCTTCAATAGCATATGGGCAAGTGTGATTCTTGGAGAACCATTTGCACAGCGATCTGCAGTTGGAACAGGACTAGTAGTGAGTGGTGCTGCGCTGGTCGCAGGACTAGGTGCCCATGACGAGCCAAAGCGGTCCTTTGAAGACATGTGTGCCTTATTTGGGCGCAGCCCTTTTTTATTATGGATGACAGTGTCTCTGATGGCTGTGGGATTACTCCTGCATAGGGCCTTACGTGGTGATAAACACCGCGGTGTGTATTTCGGCGTGATGAGCGGCATATTGTCGGCGCATTCTCTGTTGATGGCTAAAGTTGCTGTTGGACTTGCTCTTCAAGTACTACAGGGACATATTGGACTTATTTTCCGCTGGCAAGTGTGGATAATAGTCTCAGCATTTGCGACTTTTGCCGTATCCCAGTTGTACTATGTCAACAGAGGACTTCAGTATGCCTCTACATCGGTACTGTACCCACTGGTATTCTGTGTTTATAATGTGACCTCCCTGATCAATGGCACAATTTTCTATGGACTTGATACCGTATTTGATCCCAGCCAGGTAGTATGGGTAGCCATGGGCACGCTCTTCTTATTATGTGGAGTCATGTTCCTGAGCTCACGACTCGAAGCTGATTCTCTCACGAGCAGTGACCCTGAAGTTCCAATTTCCGCATCAGAAAGACGCCCTCTTGTATCTCGCTATACGAGCTTAGACTCGCTAAATCCCGGTATCGCCAACCCGGAACAGCCAACGTTGTCACGACCTCGACGAGTTCTATCCAAGGAACAAACTGAGATCCTTGCTGAATTGGTAACTGTATAGCAGCCTTACGTAGAATAGCATTTGCATGTTACTGAGCATTTACAAGAATAGTGGTAATAGGTCGGGGGGGGGGCATTTACAATCCCAGCTATTACACGCTCCCATCAAAGAACATATATCAGTAGCGGTCTATAATTTGTAGTTTAGTTAATATAGCCAAATTAGGCTTATCCAGTGGAGCACATCCCGGAGGACTACTGTTATACGTCCATAATCTGATGACCCAGAAGCAGCAGCGGTCGATAGCTCTAAACTTAAGAATCTATTCCAACATCAAGCAGGGTTGCATCATCAGCTTCGCACATGATTGCGACATAATGTGATATATTTGGGTCATTTAAGATGTTTGAGGCAGATTATACGAGCTTCCTAACATCAGCGCCGGCTCATCAATATTGTTATGCTCGTAGGAGAGCACACCAATACCACCAGCAGGTAATACCATGGAAACATATTGGTCAAGAGGAATACCCAACCATCGCAACACAAACATTCGAAGACTATGGCCATGAGCAAAGATCAAGACATCACCGTCCTCACAACGGCTTTCCATAGCGTCGCGATGAATTTCCCTAATCTCGGCGATTACTTCGTCCAACCGCTTTGTGATATCTTCGGGACTTTCACCATCCTCACATCCTTCAAGCCAAATCTTGAATCTACCCTCCTTACCTTGCGCATGGCGCCATCCATTGATCTGCGATGAAGTCCATCCCTCATACTTGCCGTAATCCCACTCGCGAACCCGCTCGTCTATATGGATCCGAGATTCAGGGAGGTCCCATTTTTTTTCCGCTAATATTAAATCCATGGTCTGGCGCGCTCGCAGGCGGGGGCTAACATAGACTCGCCGAACATACTTCAGATCAATGATTTTCCCATCACCAACAGCAACCCGACCATCCTGGGCTGCAGAGTATGCTCCATCAGAGGTTAGCGACAAGTCGGTTGTCGAAGTGTGGAATCCTTTCTTGGACCACTCCGTTTCGCCATGGCGAACGTAAATTACTCGAGGCGTCCTCGGACTGGTAGGCATCTAGTTTACTGGCAGAAGTCTGAGTAAGGTGGCGGAAGTATAATGTGGGGGGTGGTGACACGATTCCACTGCCCTTGTATTGTACATAACACAAAAGTTTATGGGATCATATTTTGCGGTAGATATATCATCTTTTTAAGTTCCTACGGCGTCGTAATGGTTATTTATTGGCTTGGCTACTATGCATGACTTGTGTCAGAGTGTTTTGGGGGGACACAAAGTTCGGTGCCTTACATACTGCATAAAAGCGTTATTAGGAAACCGTTACAATATACAACCCTAGTATTACATACATCTCACAGCACACACCAATCCAATAGGAGTAGCATTGGGTCGCATGACGTGAAGAGTTAAATATATATACTGAACCCACAGTCACTCTGCGTGCTCCTAATCCAGTAATTCAATGTTGCACAGTGGTCGAAGGTGCCTCTGGTAAGATAAATATTATATGATTCTCACTGAAAAGACATATTCAATGGTATGCATCTGCTACTTAACATAAATCATTCCTGTCGCAACGGGAGTAAGCTGAACTAACCAGAATGTTTTAACTCCAAAATGTACGAAAAGGATACCAGTACTACCGCAAAAGCAAAGGCACAGTTGAGCGGCCAACAGCATAAATCCCCATCTAGTAAAAAGTTTTTTAAAGTACTACGCAAGGTCTTTCGGCGGGATCGCGAACAAAGTCCACCCGCCAGTCTGCCATCCCAGCAAACACTGCTGATGAGCAGTCAAAAAGATACTTTGCACGCACTGCAGAACCAATACTATCGTAGTGAATAGCGAATGCCACATAGCGCCGATAAAACATAGGCTGCATTTGTAAAACATTGCCAATGCGACCAAATATCCGTCGTAAGTCAGTCGCATCCACCCGACTATATACGCGACGGAAGTCTCTAACGGGTGCTGCTTTGTATATTTTGAGCGTTCTTCGAGCAGTAGCACTCACTAATATTCCCCTGGATCCTGTTGTAGAGGGTCTGGCCGCACAGGCTGCTTGCTGCATCTCAGGTGTAGCGTAGTTTCCATTGACCACACAACCGTTCACCTCCAGCCGTCTTCGCCGTACATAATCCATGAACTTTGCTGCGTGATCACGGTGCACAAACTCCACTAGCACTGTATTCTGAGGTTCGGGCAATGCTATGACCCGCTCAAGTGGGCCCCCACACACTTGAGCTAGCAGCGCATTAATTGACACTGGTGGAGTCACCTCTAGGACGATTGCGCGTCCCGGTGCAATAGTAAATGGTGTAGATGGTATAGCGATAATTTCAGGCGCTGGATCAGCCAACATCATCGAGTCTGATTGTGAGAGTGGTCGCGTAGAACTTACTGATGGATTAATCGTTGGTCCATTTCGGAGTCGAGCCTTTATTCCTTGCCATCCACGTAGTGGCTCCTCAGGCTCAAGTCCCAATTCAGCGGCCTGTACTCGCGGCACATTAGCGGAAGTCTCGCCCAATGGCCGGCGATGTGAGCTCAGGATTCGTGGCCCCATCAAAGATGCAACGGACTAGCCACGTACTGCAGTTGGTCCCGATGAATGCAGCTCAAAAGTCTAGTCCCACCATTATATGAGTTTACAACTCCCAATGCATGAACGAGTTAGCAGGGTATCCGGAGCTGCGCATGGTCAAGCATTGGAAATAAACTAAGGCCTCATTGGGACATCATCCTAGGTCCCAGATGGGAAATTTGACCCAAAATTCTATATCGCAAATACGAAATAGTTAGAATTGGTTAGAGCGTTTATTGTATTCCTAAAATGAGTTTATCTCAGGTGTGAAAATATCGCTATCATACATATTATCTGCATTCGGCAAAATAAAGACCACCGTGTCGCCCTGTATCAACTTTCATAGCCTCTCTCAATGCCATAGTAGCATATTGGGAAGGACCCAAGGCCATTCGCAAGACAATTGCATTGTAAGGGCCCTTTGTGTCAACCACTTTGGCCTCTCCCGGCTGGCTCAATAGCTCCTTGTCAGTACGAATCAATGCCTGTTCAGCATCATTATATGTCGGGGTCCACCATTCAACATAGTTGGGCTTGGTCAACAGTGACCTGTAGGTTCCCGCCAGCGAGAACTCGCGGATCCGATGCTGCAACTTCGAGGGATCGATGCCATCATTCTGCATAATGCTCCAGTAAATGTTCTTAAGTGACTCAGGATACTGCACATCCCATCCTGGAGTCGGAAGAACCACATCATATATAGAAATGCTGCCATTCTCGATATCCTCCTCAGTCACCAGTCTAGCCTTAGGTATCTCACCAACACCAGAGGCTTTTGTAGTAGTTCCATCTATAATAAAATCTCCTGGAAGCACGTTGAGACCCATTTTCACACGCTCACTGGCAGCACAGTTCCACACATAGCTCTGGTATGCGTGGATATACATGGTTTTAAGATTGCGAGGAATTCGAAGAAGCGCATTAAGTGCACTCGACGATTGCTTGAGAGCTTCTAGTACTGCGCACTCTGCAACACACCTTCTCGGCATCAGGTCCAGTGTTGCTGCTACATCGCCTGTTTCTGCCCACTTGGTCCGAGCATCTCGCGATATGTCGGAAGTCAGATCTTGCGGGGCTAGGATACCCGCAACAGCCCCATCATAGTCACCATTGAGTATTAAACGGCCGAGAGTGTGCGAGCTGACGCTGAAAGTCCCAAATCGTTGTAGGCCAAAATAGTTCACAAATCCTCGGTCGCGTAAACTAGTCAGTGCAGCAGCAACTCGATCCATATCACCAGCTTCGACATCCCGCACTGCAATCCAGAACTCATTACCGCTCAGATCTCCTAACCTTAAGGGCCATGTTTCATATTTGAAGTTTCCAATGCGGACGGTTTCCGGTAGGGCGGAATTCAGCGATATCATACGTCCAACAGTACCACGGTGCAGACATATACGTTGTGCAGTTACTGCACGTCTGTCTTTGGTTCCTGCAAAAGACAGAGCACGTGAAGGAACTCGTAATAGCCGTGAAAGCATGGAAACCGCTTCCATGGTGTCTCTGTTTTCCTTGTACAATGTCATGTGAAGATACTCCAGAGTATTTCCAGCTTTCTTTGCAGCAATTCCACGTTTGCGTGACCGCGAAGGCGTCGACGACTCTACCACAAGGTTATTTTCGGCGGTAGTTTTTGTCGCGAGTTTCCCTCGAAAAGCCTCTCGAAATAGCTGATGGATCCGGGTCCGGCTCGCTTTATCAGGGAATATCTTCTCTGTAGTGATCTGTGGTTTATCCAACGTCTTAGAGGCGAGCTTAATACAATCACCAACAAACTCTGACCCCAAGGCTTCATCAAGCTCCAGCCGATGTGTTTCCTCAAGAACAATCTCAGGAGCAGCGTTCTGCTTTTTGTCACCATTTCCCATTTCTTGACTTGACTCTACCGCCTCTTGCTGGTTTTTCGACGTTTCCTGGAAATTTGTTTTGCTCTCAAACTTGTTAGTCTTATGCTTGGATTGATTATTGGAATCTGAAGACTCGCTTGAAGCTTCAGGTGCTTCTGTGGATGTCAAATCCTCGCCAAAGTCATGTTTCTTATCATCTTTCTCCTCTTCATCGCGACCCAGGTCCGTGAGATGCGCGACTATGCTCGACTGGTCGATTTCGTTCACCTGGAAGTCCGTATAGCGCTGCTTGAGCAGTCCCCGGAAACCAGGGAGATCTGCAGCAACATAGGCCGTGATACCAACATCATGTTCTGTAATTCCATTACTTTTCGACCTTTTAGAAGGGTCCAAAGGCTCGGGGGATCTTTTCTCTCCCGCCGACATTTTTTTCCAGTTATGGGTTTAAGCGTAACCCACGATAAATACTGTCGATTGAGCTAGGGTCATGCGCAGTATTCGAAAGTGGTCTGCGTAAATTATATGCACGGCAATTGGCCTTTAATGCATAGTGTCATAACCCTGTTTATGTATGCAGTCACGGTGCTATTCTGGATGCAACATGTACATCCGCTCATATGTTGCGAAATTGTAATTTAGAAATTAGCTTCATGCGATTTATTTCGTATTTTGTACATACTAAATTTATTTATTAATGATGTACGACCATTAAACACTTGATTAGCTTTGTACCAATCCTTCGCTAAAATTATATTGTCTGACAAATAGCATACGTTATCTATAACTGCAGATAAGAAGTGCATATTCTATTCCCGTACCTATGCACGCTACGTAGTGGCCAGCACGCATCGCATAATCTCCACACCGCCGCAAACGGTGGTATTCTTCACGAGTTCATAGAATGCAAGGCCAGGCATCGCAAAACTCAACGATCATCAATTTGATCAACACAGTACTTGGTGCGGGGATGCTGGCGCTACCCTTTGCGTTCCGCGAGATGGGCATTGTGTTAGCTACTGCCACCATCCTATTAGCAGGGCTAACTACAGGCATCGGTCTGCTTTTCCAGGGCTACTGTGCTGGTTTTCTGCCAAAAGGTCAGGCGTCATTTTTCAGGGTGAGCCGCATCACTTACCCTACCATGGCTGTGGTATTTGATTTGGCCATCGCCTTTAAATGTTTTGGTGTATCGGTGTCATATCTCGTGATCAACGCCGATCTCATGCCTATGGTGTGTCAGTACTTTGGTGCTGCTCCTGATAGCTGGTTTACGTCGCGTTTTGTATGGTGTGTGGTCGCAATAGCAATTGTCGGTCCATTGTCATATCAAAAAACACTTGACTCGCTCAAAACTGCATCGCTTATTGCGCTATCTAGTGTTGTCTATTTGGTCATTGTTGTTGTGGGGCACTTTCTACGGCGGGATACTTTAGATGACAAGGGCCCCGTAAGTATTGTGGAGCCTACGGGTGGTGTCAAGGGCATATTGACAAGTCTTCCCATCATTATCTTTGCCTTTACATGTGCGCAAAATATGTTTTCGTCACTAAATGAGATGCATAATGACTCCGTGGCCTCAACTCTGTTTGTGGTTACATTTTGTATGAGCAGTGCCGCTGCGGTATACATTGTGGTGGGTCTGGCCGGATACCTGAGCTTCGGTAATAATGTAGGCAACAACATCATTGCCATGTACTCTCAAAGTGTATGGTCAACCCTGGGACGAGCTGCTATTGTGGTGTTGGTACTATTCTCGTACCCTCTTATGTGCCACCCAGCGCGTGCCTCCATTATGAATGTCATTGTTGCGATGCGTACACATGCACAGAGGTCGACCCAGCGCGAGGATCGTGACGTAGAAACTACTGCCCTCATTGGAGAGCAGCCACATACTCAGGTCCAAAATAGTGCTGAAGCATCTCTCCCTGCAGTATCAGAACAGGAACATGCTATGGTCACCTCACTGTTGCTTCTAGGGAGTTTTATACTGGCCTTGACGGTAAGCTCACTTGACGTGGTCCTATCATTTGTTGGATCAACGGGAGCAACAGTTATATCATTTATTCTCCCTGGTGTATTTGTCTACTCTTTGGCTCAATCAAACCACGAAAACAGGTTGGTTTCATTGACACCACGTAAAAGCTTGGTTGTTAAATGGATTGCAGTAATTCTCAGTCTATGGGGGATGGCAGTTATGGTACTGTGCTTGGGCATGAATATTGCTGCCCTGTTTTAGTTAGACCTCTTTGGACATTTTAATTATTTGCTCTAGGGTATTTGCTGCAATTTTGCACAAATAACTGCTAGTCCCGGCTCTATCAAAATAAAATAACCTGTAACGATGATGTCACAATATCACTGGCTAAATAGAAGCAGTAATGTTACTTCAAAGAATCTCAGTAGTCAGCTATGATTTCAACTGTGGCGCGTATAGATATTTCATAAACATTAATTCCCAGTAGCCACCACCAAGCTGATAAGCCTAACCAATCTGTGCAATTCCCCCCCCCCTAACCACAGAGCTTATTATGGTGCGTCTGCGTAAAAAAATACAACGCATTCGACGGGAAATGCAAACTTTAATTTTCCTGAAGAGCCAGCACAGGCCCCAGGTTACATAGCACTGGTCACGGTCTAGAGGCCCTAGTATGTTCGGTAGAAAAAAAGGAACTATTGGTGCACTCTCCAACTTTGGGGATCCGTATTGGTTTATTACAACGCCAATGGCCATAATTGGATGGGTGATTGCATTGGTAGGATCAATCCTCAACAATGCTGGCGACTCTTCCAGATTCCCGGTGTTCAGCTGGTGGGGTCTTGCATTCGAGGCTGTTGTCATAGCTGTGGCTATGTTCTCTGTCTATACGAATCGTATTCGCGAGTATCGATTTGCGCTACTCACACTTTTGGCAGTAGCTACAGTATACACCACGAATTCTACAAATAACTTTGTATGGCGCAATAATGTCACATCTGGAGCTACGGCCGCGGGAAACATCCTGATGTCAATCATTAACTTCTTCTGGATCCTGTATCTGGGCACTTCCCACGATGAGCCAGTCCATGCCTATATTGAGTCTTTTGCAGGGTCTAAAAAGCCAGAGCGCTCGTTCAATATGAGAAAATCCCAGATACCAACAACCCCTGGGAACAATAACTCGCATTTTGGCGAACCTCGGGTCCAATCGCCCCAACGGATGGAACCTTCGCAGGTATACTCGGTGGAGCAGCTCCAGAGACACGGATTATCTCGTGGTGGTAGCCCCGGGTACACTACCAGACCAGATATGGCGTCAGCGTTGGCTCCTTCAGCGTTCCCTGCTTCGGTACCATCCACTGTACAAAGTCCGACCTCCTTGATAGGGGGAATGGGAGAATCGTCAGCCAATCACACAAGGCTATCACATTCGCCATCTTCGAATCCTTTGGATGATACGGAAGAACATGAAGGGTTCTTGGGGTCCCATCAAGCGTCCGATACTGAGATAAGTGATGACGATCCAGGTTCGGAGTATCCGTGGAGGGCCAGGGCTAAGTTTAGTTACAATGCCAGTATTCACGATGGTGAATTAAGCTTTGAGCGAGGTGAAATTCTACAAGTCAAGGATATGCGAAACAAGTGGTGGCTATGCCGGCGAGCCAATGGCGAGGTGGGTATTTGCCCGAATAATTACCTGGAACTGCTTGATGATGATGACATGGGACAGACAATAGCTGCATAGGCTATTGATAACCAGAAATAATTAAATTGAAGTTGTACATACATTACAGATAGAGCACAACTTCTCCTTGGATGACAGTGGCTGGTAATTTGTGTTCTATAGCTCGTTTCCACCTTCCGTATCATATATATGGTCATCGACACTTTCATCTTCATCATCAGAACGTGAATCCTCGGCACTATGACCATTAAGAACCCGAATTACCACCCGGAAAATCATCACCAACCAGATGCACATGATAAGCTGAAGAGACGCAGCCAAGGCTGCAAATGCATAGTGTGCTGTATAGTTAAAGCACGCCAATGTTTCACCTGTGGAAGGGTCCACGGTGCAGTTTCCTTCTATTAGTGGTGGTGCGTATACCAATCCCCACCATATCTGGTAGTCGTACACTATATGGCGCAAACTAACCCAGCTCAAAAGGAACATGAAGAACAAAGGGTCACATATAAAGGTCGGCACTCCAATATACTTTAGAACTTTACCCCCAGAGAGAAATATGTCAACAGAGTCCATAAGGATAAGAACTAGGTGACCAACTCGCGTATAGGAGTAGGCATAGCTTCCGGCAACTAAGGCACATGCCACAAGGTGATGTATGAACATCTGCCAGTGATCTGACCGGCGTTCTTCGATATTGATAATATACACTTGCGATACCCAGAAGCCAAGTGCTGTCAGGTAGTACATCTTGACAAGTGGATGCATATAATAATGCGGGAATTTTTGCCAAAGCTGGTGGGGATCCCACCCATAGTCTTCTTGGCGTAACAGCATTATACCTATCACAGTTGCAGACGTGTAATAAACTGCACACCACCCTTGTTCTGCAAATCGTACACCAGCTTTGGGCTTCGTGATCGATGTTAGAGGAAGCACTGCTCTCAGCATTGTCAGTTGTACGAAGGCTCGTAATGCTACAAGTACCAGAACTGCGGTAATAACCAATCCGATATCTCGCCGTCCTTTCGCTGCTGCATTTATGGTATGGTCCACGTACTGTACTTCGAACAATGGGCGTAGTAGTGTTCTAGTACCAGGTACCATTACACCGACCCCAAAAATGGCCAATCCTATCATACACCATTTCAGCTGAGACTTTGCCTCATTAACAACCCTCTCTAGGGAGTTTGGAGATCTCCGTTTTTGTACACTGGATCTCTTGTGCCGTTCCAAAGACCCTTTTTGTTCCGAAGGGGTTGCTTTCCTTCGTTTGTTGGCGACTTCTGACCCTCTCTGATCATCAACACTACCAATCACGGTAGCTGTTGCCTTTGAGCGGTTTCGAAGGTAGTTTTCCACGGTCATATACACGACCCGCCTCGAAAGATCCACGTCCTCTCCAGGTCGCGTCTATATGTAAGCGTGATCGCTGGCCTATGCGGATCTGCGCACGTGGCTAAATGCGTAATATCTGTAGTGCGTATTGTTGAGCACGTCTAGGCTACAACTAATAAATACATGCTTCTTGGAGTGCAATTGAATAGAATAGAGGTGTTTAGCTCAGTGTTGTTCCAACTGCTTTGCGAGCCTCATCTGGGTCATATATAGACCATCGGTAATACGAACTCAGTAATTCTTGAACGCATTCAGCCACGTTGTCGAGGCTTATACCACTGCGACCCAAATAACTAGCAAGAAAGTCGATACGATTCTTGACCTTGGTTGGGTGTTTACTGAGAGTACTGAGGTCTGGTCGAAGTAGGATGGTCACATAGATAGCCGCTGCTGCTACAATGTGTGGTGCGAATAGCAGTGGCGTGTCCGACGAGTAGCTGACTGTGATCACCGACCATACGGCCTCCTTTTCAGATGCACTTAGTGATAGTATTCCTCCCGTGGCTTCCTCCATGCTTGATTGTAGTGTGCGCAATGATCGGTACCCATGGTGCACTATAAGACAGCTCTGTAGCTCATCTATCAAATAGAATTCGCATTCCGCGATTTGCAGCGCATCTTGTGGCATTAGATCGGGCCATAGGACGCGTGCTTCGTTGCAGACGGTGCGAATGTGTAGTGGCTGCTCCTCGGCCTTGCACGCAACATATAGCGCAGTGGCTACTAACAAGAATACGTTGATCTCCGAAAGGCGTATTCTTGTGAACGCGCGCAGTAGGTATACATGTGCAGTGGCAATTGCTCTTTGTCTACTATTAAGTCTCTGGCCGAGTTGCTGGACCTGTTCAAATATAAATATGCGCACATTACCATTCCATGCTGTGACAGGTGCTTGTAACCCTTTCCGTTTTTCTGCAAGTTGCTCACGTGAAAATGTCCACTCCTGGTATTGGCTTGATTTCCAGTAATCCGCCGACATGCGGTTTCCAGGTGGGTGCTATCGGTTAGACCAGTCGGGCCGGTAACGTTGACATACTATTGTCGCTTAGGTTATTACGCATTTGCCGAGGCTGAGCTGTTATGCAGACAGGGGCATTATCACTCGAAGAGTTGTTCCTTCTCAGAATTCTTGGAATACTTATATTGACTCGGTAGAATACTTAATCGGTCAACTTTTTGATACTCTAAGTCTATAGCTTCCGAGGTTGCAACTTATATATGGAAACATAACCCATGCACTTGAATAACGCTCATATGGACGCAAAATACGGCATTAACTTAGCCATGAAATCAAAATACGCACCCATACATATTTACCCATATAAAGCAAATACATATACGATGACACCCAAAATTTCCCACAACCAAGCATAGGATGTGTGTGATAGAAAATCATGTGATGCAGATTGGGTCGCTGCCCGCCCTGATTACGACATCGCGCGGGCTTTCCTCCTTTAAATGCCAAGTCACAACAGCGGTGCCGAAGCAATCAGATCAGAGGATGAACGACTGAAAACATTCACGCGGGCAAAAATCGCATCAACAAACCCGCGACTCCGGGCCCGCTATCGCGCATGGCCCCATGCTTTGCCCCCAGCCTCTGCCATGGTTCTAGCTGGGCTCGTTTACAGACCAACAGCTCACTGTGATGACAACGTTGTATGCATCATATGTGGAGAAGAACTAGGACAGTGGCGTGGCATCACCGATGTCTCTAAGCGCCACAAACACACGAGTAATACCATGAACTCGGAGGTGGTTGCTAGCACTCAGAAACAGTGTGATCGGGCATATCACCAAACCAAGGGGAGCGAAGAAAGCACCGAGCATGAAACAAATTTGACCGCTGCCATGATAATTCCCAGGGCAACCACAGTTCTGATACCTGAAACACAGCTCGAGGAGAATCACATAGAGATCACGGAAACAACTAATATGACGAACTACATATCCAACGCAGAGGATACACAAGTATTTGAGCACCCAAGTAAGATGTTTCTGTCGTCGGATAACATTACTGGCCACTTTGCAAGGGGTGACGATATGCGAAACACCACCGACTATACGGAATGGATTGAGAAAATGCAAGACAACGTGGGGACCTGTGACACGCCTGAAAAATCAAGTAGAATAGACTTTGACAATGAGTGGACTTCTTCACCGTCAATGCGATGCTCAAGAGGAGTTCCTGGAGAATGGTCTGATTGCATCCACAAGGAGAGGGATAAAATCGTTAGCCGAGCAGAATCATCTAACCCCCCACGAATCCCAATTCTAAACCCACTGTCAAAACTGGACGGTCTTACTCAAGTGCGTCTTTCCCATATTCTATCATGTCCCCCGCTCCACAGAGAGTCGGACACATATCCAGGAGTTGCACACACTAGCAATGAAATCGGCGACGTTGAACCAGCAAAAACGCACGAACAAGGCCATTCCGTTACAATGGAAATACATGTTCAAGCCAACCATATCACTGCTCATATAGTTCGATCAACTGATGAACTCCTAGGTCTACTTGAGCAACTAGTCGACCGAATATCCCATGACACATTCTATCAACTCGTGGAAAAAGCCATATGGCAGCATCATGAGTGGCTAGAGTTGGCTTGTGGAGCCCTGATGGAGGAGGGGACGAAGCTAGAGCGCAAGTAACATGCAACCACGCATAGTTGAAAGAATATAAAACCAACCAGGACTAATTATTAGTATAGTATTGATCACAAGATTAACAGAAATCGAATATATATTCACATATATTCACACATATATTCACATACACACACACATATATATATATATATATATATATATATATACATATGATCTACAGATCATCCTTTTTAACACGACTAATATGCTTCAGAACCATGATAGCCCTGTGCTCCTCCTTGCCTATAGTGTCAAAAGCCTACTTAGAACTGTCATTTCTATATAAAAAGGCTAACCAGACAGGATTTCATCACCACTGTCAGGTATTTCAGAACCACCTTATAAACAAAAAACTCAGCATCAGGTTAATATCCATCTCAATGAGATTTTGGTACGGGGCACATCCAATATGTATTGCCGAATATGGGTATCAATCTAACTATATTTATCTCCTCATCTATGATAATGCCAAGACTGAGAACAGTTGTATATGTGCCAAGCATTGCATGGGACCGAAAGCTGCAGCAACCCAAAGACAGTACACGAAATGGGTATTGTGCGATTAATTCATGACTCAATGCAACATCAAGGCTAAGATAGATAGGTAACCGATCGTGTTGCCCGACGCACGCAATCGACAAGTTGCGAGTGCACGTGACAACGCGTGAGTTCTCCACCCATGTGGGAAGATATAAGAGCCATAACCGAGACCACAGTATGTTAAAGAAAATAACTGGGAGGCATTAAAAGACACAGATGTCAATTACACTTACTGAACAGATTCCGCAAACCGCCCCTCTCAAGGGATCAGTGGAACAGACAACTGCCGCTACAGCTAACAAGGTAGACCCAGAGGTGCCTTCCAAGCCCAAGGCCAACAAATGGTATGAAAACCCACCGGATACCAGCGTAGAGCTCACAAAGCTGTTTATCAGCAAAAATGAAAAGCAGGATGAAGAGGGATATAAATACGAGTCTTTCCTGCCAACGTTCCCCGATGTTCACTGGGACCCCCTTGAGGTGCATGCATATGAGGACCGTGGCTTGAATGCTGATGCAACATACTCAGATCTATTTGGAGCTGCTACAAATGTTGAGCACCTTACCCCATTGTTCGGAACAGTACTACATGGGGTCGAACTTGCGGAACTCACGGATCGCCAGCGTGATCAACTGGCCCGGCTAATTGCATTCAGGGGTGTTGTATTCTTCCGCAAGCAGGAGAAACTCGATATCCATAAGCAGCTGGAACTTGGCCGCTATTACGGCCAACTTCATAGACATGCCACCACTGGTATTCCGAAGGGAGCTACAGAAGATCCAGAACTGCTGGACGTGCACGTTGTGTATTCTTCTGAGAAGAAGATACCAAACCAGGGCACTTCTCAGACTAAATTATGGCACTCAGATGTATCCTATGAGAAACAGCCGCCGAGTTTCACTAGTCTCAAACTCTTAAATGGTCCGATCACAGGTGGAGACACGCTATGGTCCAGTGGATATGGGCTATACGATGCGCTCTCTCCCGCATTACAACAATATTTGGAGTCGAAAGAGGCGACACACTCTGCTGTTGAACAGGCACAGGGAGCTGTTCGCTCTGGAAATACCGTGCGCCGCGAAGCTATTGTTTCCACGCATCCCATTATTCGGACAAACCCTATCACAGGTTGGCGTTCTGTATATGTTAACCCTGGCTTCACTCGGTCCATCCTAGACGTGCCTGATTATGAGTCTCGTGCAATTCTTGACCTGCTATTTAGTCTTCAAGTGAGTGACATTTCTAAAACCGTGAGATGGAAGTGGGAGCCAGAGGACGTCGCAGTATGGGATAATCGAGTCACCGCACACAGCGCTAGCTTTGGGTTTTCTCCAGCTCGCCGCCATGCTGTGCGAGTTACCACCCATGGAGAGGTCCCCTACTTCGATGCCGAAGCTTCGACATCTCAACAGAAGGCAGTGGAGGAAGCTGTTGGTGTCACCCTTGGTCACAAAGATGGTGCTCGACCCATTGTGTACAATGATTAGGCGAACTAGCAAATAAGACTATTTAGTAGTGGTTAACCTAAGATTCCAAAATAACCATGAGCTCTATATTTAATATCTAGGAGGTACTTTGTTGACGACAGCGTGGAACGTATAAGCCATAACTTCGGATAGCGGTACTATCGCCCGCCGTTCCACCCTCCCGCCAAAGCTGAGTCATCAATACAGAATGAGCTAGGAAGCGTGACGGACACTAGATATTAGAGATACCATTCACTGTATAGGATCCATGCCAGGACGGATAATTCAGTTATAAATGCAGAAAAAAATGTACATACCAGATAGTTAGGTCACGCCACATGAGCTGTCCCTGTTAGTGTTCGTAGACCTTCAGACGGTCCCATTACTGAGAACAATTCGTCGAGTTCACCAGGGCTGACGAGCTTATGAAGAAGATCCATAGCTTGTGCAGTTACCGCATCACCAAATATATCACCGTTATAAGCTACTTTGGCAGCACATATAACCAGCTCGTCAGCAGATGCAGTCGGTAGCACATCCATCAGCCAGAAAAATCGGATACATGCTGCCACCAGACGATTCTGGGCGGGAGAGGGTGGGTATAAATCGACCTCAGCACGCAAAACATCAAGCACATGGTCTGAACTACGGAACCCGAAACGCGCTGCAAAGTCAACACTCGTTTCTCGTAGATCATAATGCGCATCGATCGCAAGAAGTTGCACACGTTGAACTAGGAGAGAGCTGGAAATACCCACAAACTTCGGGGACCACATTTCCATCTGGGTCACGCACAGAGCGACAGGATTGTCCAGCAGCCCGCCGAACACCGTCTCAACACTTGGCCGGGGTGCTACTGGGAACAGTGGCCCATCGGCCACGTGGTTAGAAGATCCACGTGGAACAATACCACGTCGGCCTACGCGAGAGAGTAGTTCTACACCTCTCATCATCACACTTGGAATCCCGCACGACAGCACTGGGTCGAAAAAACTATCTGGCAGATCTGGAATCACGGAAGCCATCCGCAGCAAATCTAATGCATACAGCACGCAATTAAGTGACCAGCAGCTGGTTCTGTCCAGTAAAACGGTTGGAACCTGGCGTTGGGCCTCGTCGAGGGATGGGAACGGTACTAAGCTTTCGAGCCATCCAACGATGCGCTTCATGAGCACATGGCATGGTGGATCTGCGGCGGGAAACAACTCAGCTTGGAGTGCTAAAAGTAATAGGGCAACCTCCGGAAGTCCCGAATTAGTATCGACCAGATGCCCAATAGTGCGAGAAGCATCAGCTGGTGATGCACAGCATGCTAATATGCTACCGAAGCTTCGGCTATGCGGGTCATCAGGAACTGGGCTTGCATAAAGTTGTTGTAGTGTTGGAACTTTTGATCCAGGCATATGATGTGTTGCAAAACGATGGATATTCAAAGCAGTAGGTGCGACCGTATCTATCCCCATCATGGGTGTGGAATATTGGGGCTGATGAGGCTCATGGCCCTGCATATGACGCGGAAGTATCTCGCCTGTATCGGCACTTAGATCCGAGGACCATGATAGGGGTCGGAACTCAGGTATTGGTGATTGTGATGAAGGATCTGGTGGTCGGTATGTCGATGCGAAATTGGATGGTTTAGGAGCAGAATGCAAATTCTCTAAAAAGGGAGACTCAGTCTCAGCTGTTTTGGCACGCTTGAGTACGAAACCATCATTGAATGCATTGATGGCCCGGCGCTTTTGCATATTAGGGAGAGCGAGGCGCGGAGTCGTATTATTATTCTCAGTGATATCAGCATTTACTCGTGCCTGCGAGGGTAACTGGCATTGAAATGGAGTGGCATTCAATGTAGCATTGCGCAATTCGGCCTTTGCGAATCTCAGTTCTACTTTATTCTGCTCCAATTCTTGCCGCAAGCGTGATATCTCGTCACGGGTGTCACTTTGAGCACGTCGCGCAGTGTCCAGCACATTTCCGAGTTCTGATCGATGTTTTGCATCACGGTTCGCTAGCTGTTTGCGAAGTAGTGCGTTTTCGCCCTGCTTGTCGCGAACTAGTTCTGTTAAGCGCTGCAACTCCTCGGATACCGCTGGCTTGTGAAGACGCCTTCGCTGGCCACTTTTCCGAGGTTGTGAGAAGCCATCCGAAGAGTCATCATCCTCATCGGCAAACGCGTATTCTCGCGGTAGCTGAGAGAATCCGTCGGAGGAAGAATCGTCCATCGACGCGTGGTTAGTTGCGCACTTCTGCAACTATACACTATGCACTTTTCTCATGACCCTCATGTAGCTATTCGCGATTAAACGCATAACCTGTGTTATAAACCATGCATTACCACCCGATTACCTAAAAGCTTACGTACCAGGGGTATTACACATTGCGCGAGTTATACACAAAATATATTATACCCTAACAAACTTACGCATATAAACTCCCAGCGGCGAGCTAATTCTCTCATCACTGATCTCCCCAAATTTTTCATCCTACTGCGTTTTAGGACTTTTCAGAGAACGAAAAACACGCATCTACGCTTGTCCTTAATATGAAGGACGACGTAAACAATCTGCCTGAGGCACCCAAAGCGCCGAAGCCGTTAACTTCTAAAGATAAGGAAACCCAACGGCTCATTGTCGTGCTTGATGGCGCATGTCTTGAGACTCACCGGATCAGTGCTCACGGGGGCGATCGGTATGCACTCTTGAATTGTGACGACCACCAAGGCCTTCTACGAAAGCTGGGCCGGGATGTCAGTGATGTTCGCCCTGATATCACTCATCAGTGTCTCCTCACCCTGCTAGATTCACCAATTAACAAGGCGGGTAAACTGCAAGTCTACATCCGAACAGCCCGTGGTGTACTAATCGAAGTCAATCCTAGTGTGCGGATTCCTCGTACCTTTAAGCGCTTCAGTGGACTTATGGTTCAACTTTTGCACCGGTTATCGATCCGATCGGTCAATAGTGAAGACAAGCTTTTGAAAGTAATTAAAAATCCCATCACGGACCACTTGCCTCACAACTGTCGTAAGATCACACTCTCTGCAGATGCTCCAGTAGTCCGTGTTCAAGACTATGTCCAAAAGTTAAACAAGGATGAAAGTTTGTGCGTGTTTGTCGGTGCTATTGCACGAGGCAAAGATGACTTCGCCGACGAATTTGTTGATGAAAAAATTGGTGTATCCAAATATCCACTTTCGGCGTCTGTGGCTTGCTCCAAGTTCTGTCACGGAGCTGAAGACGCCTGGGGAGTCCTCTAGAGCTACTCGCAATCAAGACGTGTGCATAATAGACATAGTGCGATGTGCATATGAGTATAAACAACTCACTAAGCACACTTGCGCTTAAGAATGCCACGCTTATCCTCTTCGGGTGGCAAATCTAGGGGGTCCATCACCCTACTCTGTGAGTCTACCCTGCGGAAATACCAGAGCCACAAGCGTCTTGTGCAGCCTGGACCCGTTAGAACTCGACTTCCCAAGTGGTACACCAGTTTGAGTGCTTTTAAGGTCTCTCTTCACTACAAAGTTCGTGCTCTACTGACCTGGACCTGACCACTAGACCCCCCTCAGTTGCTACCTACCCCTCTCGAAAAATTTGCCACAAGGTTACGCACATTATTATACATGAGTCAGCAAGAGTTGTCACACGACCCCTGTGCGCACCCGCAGTTGCGCACTTTTACAGCGTTTAAGGGGGATGATCCTCGGGCTGCTCAGGACAATGGCCTAAGCAGTGATGACGAAGCAGATGTTTCATCAATTCTCAGCTTGAGCCGGCGGAAGCGGCGGCGGACTATGGCGCAGGCGCCACATCCGTCACATTCTTCCTATGCATCCACAGGTGTCCCCGTTACTGGACACCCCAATGGGTATGGGAGGCGGCCTTCGATCCCGCACTCTACTCGGATACCCTACAGCCCCGTGATGCCGTCAGCATCATTTGGAAGTGGACCCGATGGAGACCTTGATGATGAAAATACGGCAGAGGCTGAAGAAGAACACCGGGCAATGATGCGCCGCAGGCGCAGTGTAGCATTACCAGAATCGGATCGTGTTGCCCGCCAGCGATGCTACGATTATCTTCTGATGGCCATTGATGCGGTGTGGGCTCAATATTGTGATTCGACCTCTTATGCAGAGTCCCAGATGTATCAATGCACCCCTGCTTCGCCATCATCAGAAATTGAAGATCCTATCATGATGCAACTACCGGGATCTCCTACGAGCCCTCGTGAACCGGTATCCATGCAGCCGCACAGTCGAAGGCTTATGAGACTTAAGAAGCGGCTGCTTGATGCTAAGTATGCTCTCACTGAAATCGTGGGAAATGATGACCCTGATTCATCGTCTCGCTTTTGGAAGACGTGGGATGTGCTTAAACATGAGGTTGTTGAGCAAGTCGAAGGCGATGACGACGACGACGTGCACGGTGTTGTAGAAGATTTGGAGGAAGGGCGTTATTGATCTCTTTAGTCACCATACCCATGCCATATCCATATCTTCCTGACACCGTCCCTTATTTATCAAGCTGTAAATACCTAATGAACTAAATTATTCGGCCAATTATTGCCGCGGTGCCCATTATAGACTAGGTCACGATCTAAATGAAGGGTGATTATTTGTGCAGCAGCTGTAAGGAACAAAATATCTAATCCACTATCTATCCCCCGCTATTTCTCCCCGAACGATCCTCATTGCATATATAGCCTTACATAGCTTCTACTGGGAGTAAGGAAAAGCAGCAAGTGGGCCCAAAAACAGATTCTATTCTATAACAAAATGATACGGAGCTTAAAAAGATTAGAAGGAGCTAATTGGGGAAATATCTACCCTCTTCCAGTTGGCCAATCTTATCCTGAATTGCATAGTCGTCGTCAGTACCCTCCTTCTCGGATATGATCGTCACCTTGTTCTTGTCCCAGTATTTCCAAAACGTTGTGGCACGATTAAGACGGAGCGAGCCAGATGCTGCTTCAACCATATTCTTGACATCACGTAGTACTGTTGCCCGGTTTTTAGCATAGTTGCCCTCTTCATCCTTGGCCAGTTCATCAAGCAACGCAATGGTTTCCTCAAGGTAATGGTAGCAACGAAGCTGAGCATCGACATCATGATGAGGAACATACCCCGCTTGGTATGTTAAAAAATCAGCAAGCGGCATCAGGGATGGCACTCAGGAATGGCACTCAGGAATGACAAGCAGACGGTTGTTAGAGGGATGACTTCGCTGCCATGCCTCCCGTCCTCTGTTACTAACTTACTTTCGGAGGCCCCTGCCGTTCCGATGCCCAATACAGGAAACAGTGCTCAGCCCCTATGATTTCGATCCGATGTCGATGCGTAAGCGGTGCCCATCAATTCCATGAGAATATCTCACTGTGTATTTGCAATTTAGTTGTGAGACGTAGATCGCTCATGCTAGGTGGCAGCCATTGGGACACTTATTCGTGTTCTGTACACTAATACTGAAAATATTAGCATAATACACACCGTACTTTAATCAAGGGATGCAAGTTAGAATGCCGATTTTACAATAAGTTATAAAACAATAACACCATTCATTCTAATTCAGTTTCCACCCAGGTCAGATCAGCTGTTATGCCACTATGACCCCCGGACACTACTGTTAGCACGGCTCCCACCATTGACTAAGTTGGGACAGGCTCCGACTGATCCTTTTGTTGGTGATAGATAAATGGGAGGGTCACCCGCCACAGTGGAGGGTCACCCGCCACAGTAACTGTCAGCGATAAACCTACACTAAGCTGTTTGAAACACCATGAGGGATCTACAGGAGCATGCCCAAAACTTAAGTACATCATTAGAATTTAGCTCCTTGATTAGGTGGGCATTAATATCGGTTTCGAAATGTCAGACTGTCGGGCCATTCGAATTTAATATCAAGACTTACTAGCTTGTGTCATGAGTTGTCTATCATCTGTTCGCAAACCATATCAGGCACACCATATATGATGTAAGGACGTCAGCAAGTCTGTGACTATTATTGTATATAGACCCCATCTAGACACCAGTAGGCTGTGCATCCAATTTCTATTCCCAAGTCAATCTGAAAGTGATGTGGTTAGATTTAGACTTTAACTCGGGCCGAAGTCAGGGTCCTGAACGCGGATCGGCTCCACGACTCTGGCTGACACTAAAGAGCTAGTGCGTAAAGGGAATTCGAGTTACGACTGCTTACATTGTCGCGTGACAGTGTCAGGTTGGCAAAGATCTCCATTCATTGATTGTTGAAAAAAAACAGAATCTGAGGTCCCACTACCGGCGTTCCCAGAGACGTAATCAATTGTCGTTACTAGCTTGAGCTTCTTCAGGAGGTGTAAACCTTAAGTCGCATGAGCTTGAGCCGATTTCGGACGAAGGACTTTGACACGTGACTCGCTACGAACCTTCGCCCAAACCTTGGTTGTGGGCATTCTCATTAGAACTTCCTCTTCTACATCATTACCAGTAATTACTGTCAATTAGCATGGTGAACGGGGAGATCGAGTCCCCTCTTGAGCCTACGGACGCAGTTCCTGACGCCGATGATTCAAACTACTCACTGCTTATCTGGGATAACGACTCTAGCGCGTCGCAGGCAACAGTTGGAGTTGCTGCAGTGACCAATGTCCAAAATCTGGACCAATGTGCCAATAGTAGGTTTTACAATGCTGTTGGTACGCAGCTTGAGAGTGCGGACTCTATCCCATATGTGAGCTGCGACCAGAATGTCACAACAATAAACACAATTCTGGCTGATATACAGACTCTTGGAGTACCATGTGCTGTATTTTACTCCACTGAAAATGCCGGATGTAGCATCACACCGTCGCAAATGTGGCTGCGTCGATCCATCCCGAACATATTCACTATGCTCTCGTCGAGCTCAGCGCTATCCCTGATGTCGATAATTGCCGCGGATCAACCATTTATGACTGCGTCGATTAATTCCAATGCCAACTCATATTCCGCACCTTCGCACAGTCATAGTGCATTGATTGCACTCTACGTGGCCATGAGTATTGTGATTGTAGTTCTCTTGATTATATTGGGATGTGCATTTGTGCGGATTCGCCGCCACCCTGAACGGTATAATGTCTTTGGACCTCGTCGGGATACCCGCATTTCTGAGCAGCCTCCCGACTATTCTACTCGAGCTCGGGGTCTAGCTAGAGCCGTTCTTGATTCAATTCCATTGGTTCGAGTATCTAGACCTACCGATACATCAGAACCCAGGCGTAGAGAAACTTCGGATGCTGATGATGAGAAATGGATATCATCTGTCAAGGACCCTAGTAAATCCACAACTCTGTCACGAGAAGGTTCTTCAGCATCCACTGATTCGCATACAACACATGGGTCAAAACCAGGCGCTTCAGGTAATGATTTGGAATCTCTTCGGCCATTGGAAAGCGGTGCAGAGACCTTGGATGCTGGGACGGGGAGTGGTTCCTCACATAGGCATTCAGGTGGGTCAATCACCGGTTCTGCTGGCAGAGACACTCTTTCTGAGGACCATGAAGAGGATCTTGTCTATAATCATTCAAGCGAAGGGGTTTCAATGCATAATGTTCCAAATTCACAAGTCCAGCGCACATCTGGGTCTCAAACTGAGTTTATGGATGAACCATCAACCTCAGGGGTTGCTATAGATGAGGAATCTCCCTCCAGTTCTAATTCTACCCCCCATTCCAATCACAGTCCCGCCCTCAGTCCCAATTCCAATTCCAATTTCACCACCGTGGACTCATCAGGGCAAGTTCGCTCCCGCCCCATATTGTACATCATCCCCCGAGGAAATGAGTCCCCTGTTATTCCCCAGGAACCTCAAATCCCTGCATACTCTTCTTATTCGGAGAATTTAGTCCAAGGGTCTGGCGAACAACTAGGCGTATATGAATTCCAAGATGAAGATCAATGCCCAATCTGCTTTGAGGAATTTCAGGATGGTGAGATTTTGCGTGCATTACCATGCCATCATAACTTCCATGCAGCTTGTGTTGATCCCTGGTTGCTGAACTCGGCATCAGTATGTCCTTTCTGTCGCGCCGACCTCTCGGCTCTCCAGGGCCAGGAGGCCCGTAATGATGACCCCCCATCACCCCATCACCATCGTGTCGAAACGGAGCATCAACCAATTGTGTTTGGTCGCACTTTCCTCTTCCACGCAACCCATTGGCAACGAGGCAGACAGCCACGACGGCTGTTAAGAATGATTATGCCTTCAGGCCGCCTTGCACACCATGAAAACAGGTCCCAGGGACCTGGACGAATACGCTACCTGCACGATTGAGTGCCAGAATATTTATCACCGATATGAGCTCCATAGTCACTAGTCTGAGCCTGTTAGTCCCTACACTGAGCCTCTCTGCTAGGAACCTTGAAAATACAATCCCCAATTATACAGAGACTACTATTGCGAAGATTAAACATACCCAATGAGTATATACAAGTATAGTTTTATGATTCAGGAGATAAATGCTTTCAACAAGAGCTCAAGAACCTGGATAAATATCAAAAATGCGGCACTGCCAGTAGCTTAGAGTGGATAGCACCGACTGGCACGGCCTGGCCACGTTCAAGGGAAATTACTTCCTCAATGCTGGATCCCTGAGACCCCTGTTCCAATTCTAGTACAACATCTCCAATGAGCAGGGAAATGCGGCCCGATGCATGGTGTCGCAGTGTGCCCAGCCGACCCGATGGGAATTCAGCCGAGCCATTGTCAACCTCCATGGCTTCTTCGTCTTCGGACTTCAACTCTGGGGCCTTGAAATTGCGTGTATCTAGGCCAAGATCAGGGAGCTGGAACAAATAAAAGGGCCCGGGCTCGAGTTGGGGCAGCTCGACCGGCGCTTCTGCAGCCTCTTCGACAGCAGCCGCAGCTACACCAGGAACCGTTTCTTCTACATCTTGATGTGATTGAGGCAACCGGATCGGGAAGTAAGGTTCTCTCCGCTCAGGATCGGCGATATCAATGCGTTGGACTTCATCGGCCAATCGATCAGGGTCTTCCTTGATCTTCGCACCCTCAGGATAACGCGATGCAGGTCTATTAGAGCGTGCAGAAGAACCCGAGCCACCTGCAAACCCTGAGCTGCCTCCTGAAATCCCCGAAGTTCGTTTACGTTGATCCGGGAGTAACGACGGCGCAGCCAATGGACCAGCCGCTTCCTGTCGTATACCCTCATTTTTACGGCCACGAAAGCGTGGGCCACCCGGTTTCGGACCCGATTTGTTTTTGTCGGAGCCATGAGAGGGATCAGGTTCTGGTTTAGGCGCCGGGGCAGTGCTGTCACGCTCTTCCTTGGAGCGACGCGACACGATATTGGGGGTGAACCGACCAGCGGCTCCACCTCTTCCACCGCGACCCGAGCCTCTAGATGCCCCTCCACGCCCACTGAGGCCTTCCAAACGGTTGGAGCTCATGGCAGCGAAAAAAACGAGGCTATGCGTAACCTACAACGAGGACGACCGGGGGTGATGGCATCTGCGCAGAAGTGCGTTAATACGTAGCCTATTATGTGCGCCAAGACTCGTTCGCTGAGTCAAGAACGGACTAAGCGACTGCTCTTCAGAATCCTTATACCTACGGAACATACCACCAACGTTCTTCGACGCCAGCTGTTACATTTAGCAATGAAGCGCGTACCGGAAGACAGTGACGTTGCATCATGGGGGTTTAGCCAGTGTTTTGGCGATAAGAGTGACATCGATAGCATATCGGAAAGCGATGTGATTTCAGCGGTGGAGTTCGATCATACGGGCGAGTATTTGGCGACCGGAGACCGCGGGGGACGGGTAGTTCTATTCCAACGACAAAACAAGGGGCCCGAGTACCGGTTTCTGACTGAATTTCAGAGCCATGACCGTGAATTCGATTACCTCAAAAGCCTGGAGATTGAGGAGAAAATCAACCAGATCAAGTGGTGCAGACGACAGAATAATGCGCTGTTTCTGCTGTCCACGAACGACAAGACAATAAAGCTGTGGAAGATCTTCGAAAAAAACATACGTGTGGTGTCAGAGAACAACGCCACTGATCGCATGGGCCCTCGAGCATTTGCCGGCATGGGGTTCGACATGACGCAATTACGACTCCCCCGCACAACTTTGCACGATACGATAGTGGCCACCACACCTCGTAGGACATTTGCCAATGGCCATACTTACCACATCAACTCGATCAGCGTGAATAGTGACAATGAAACGTTTTTGAGTAGTGACGACCTGCGCATCAATCTGTGGAATATGGAAGTGGCCAACCAAAGCTTCAACATTGTCGACACGCGACCAGCATCTATGGAGGAGCTTACGGAGGTGATAACAGCTACGGAATGCCACCCTACAAGCTGCAATTTATTCATGTATTCGACGTGTAAAGGCAACGTGCGTCTGGCTGACATGCGGGAGCGGGCATTGTGTGATCAATACGCCAAGATATACGAAGATGTGTGGGACCCAATGCAGGACACGTTTTTCACCGAGATTACGTCGAGTATTTCGGATATCAAGTTCAGCAACGATGGGCGATACATAGTGGCCCGCGATTTCATGAGTGTCAAGATCTGGGATGTGGCCATGGACCGACAACCAGTGAAGACAATCCGCGTGCATGACAATATCCGCAACATGTTATGTGCGACCTATGAAACCGACTCGATTTTTGATAAATTCGAGGTGGTATGTTCGGGCGACTCCAAGAGTGTGATGACGGGGTCATACAGCAACAACTTTCTTATTTATCCCAATGCACTGATGCCCGATGCAGATGAGCAAGTGATCTCGTTGACTGCCGATAAGAATGCGTTCCGCAAGCGGGCTGGGGACTCCCCCCGGAACGCACGAGCGGCAATGATGCGGCGGCCCCGCAGGCAGGTGGACTTCCGCAAAAACATTCTGCACTTGAGCTGGCACCCGTTTGAGAACACCGTAGCCATAGCTGCGACCAATAATCTGTTTGTGTTCAACGCGCCGTCCTGAACTAGTGCAGGCACTATTTAATCCTAGACGTATGATGGGATCGAGCATGATTCGAATCTTGATCCGATCTTGGTCCGAATCTTGGTCCGAATCTTCATCTCAACTTAGAGGTCTCGGTAGAGTGAACTTTTAATAAATTATTACTGGAATAATGCTCTGGCTACTCCTCGGTCTTGTGGTGGTTGGTCCAGCTCCAGAACAGCGACTTGTCGCCATCACCCCAGAAGAACTTCTTGGTGCGCATGTTCTGGTACTCGAGCTCATTAGGCCACTGGTCCATGGGGACCTTGGACACCTCAGCAAGGTGCGAAAGGTGGTGCTTTTCGGTGCCATACACAAAGTAAGCGCACACAGCAAGCACGGGAATGGTGCCGAGGGAGATGTTACGCCAGAGCTTGGTGGCAGACGCAGCGTGTTCCTCGGTGTGGTGAGCAAAACTCTTAAAGGCAGCCGCCTTTTCAGCGTCAGGAGTATACGCCAGGCGGTGGTTGAAGCGCTTGAATACGGTGGTAGCCTGTCGACGGAACATTTTGAAGGAGAGAACCAATGGTAAGCGAGCGGGAGATACGAGAGTAAGCGGAGTTATGCTTTGTGTTACGCATTGCATGAGAATGTGCATTAGTACGGTTATGCATTGTGGGGAGCCCAGTCATGGCCATCCGCAGGGGTATGCGTAATCGATATGCGCTAGGCTAAGACCAAAAGTCACACGCGACCAGCCAATCAACGGCCGGTTGCCTGACTCAGCGCTAACCTGACCTCCACGGCCACTCAGCTTCTTTTCTCACCTTCCTCTCCACTACGAATGTTTCGCAGTGCTCTCCGTCAATCTGCGCGTCTGACGCCGCGCCTGGCACCACGTCTGGCGTCCGTGCGAGGCTACGCCAAGGCCTCGCCCACTGAAGTGTCGTCGATCCTCGAGGAGCGCATCCGCGGTGTGAGCTCCGAGGCGTCCCTGGACGAGACAGGCCGCGTGCTGTCGATCGGTGATGGTGTGGCCCGTGTTTTCGGTCTCAACAAGATCCAGGCTGAGGAGCTCGTTGAGTTCAACTCCGGTGTGAAGGGCATGGCTCTTAACCTCGAGGCTGGCCAGGTGGGTATTGTGCTGTTTGGCTCCGATGCCCTGGTGCGTGAGGGCGAGACAGTCAAGCGCACCGGTAGCATTGTTGATGTGCCCGTCGGACCCGAGCTTTTGGGCCGTGTTGTCGACGCTTTGGGCAATGCCATTGACGGCAAGGGTCCCATCAAGACCACCGAGCGTCGCCGTGCTCAGCTCAAGGCCCCGGGCATTCTGCCCCGCCGTGGTGTGCACGAGCCCATGCAGACCGGTCTGAAGGCCGTGGATGCCCTCGTGCCTATTGGCCGTGGCCAGCGTGAGCTGATCATCGGTGACCGTCAGACCGGTAAGACCGCGATTGCTCTTGATGCCATCCTTAACCAGAAGCCTTTGAACGCTGGCAGCGATGAGTCCAAGAAGCTGTACTGCGTTTACGTTGCCGTGGGCCAGAAGCGTTCGACTGTGGCCCAGCTTGCGCAGACTTTGGAGGCCAACGGCGCGCTTGGCTACTCGATTATTGTGGCTGCCACCGCTTCCGAGGCTGCTCCCCTGCAGTACCTGGCTCCCTTCACTGGTTGCGCCATGGGTGAGTGGTTCCGTGATAACAAGCGCCACGCCCTGATCATCTACGATGACCTGTCGAAGCAGGCTGTGGCTTATCGTCAGATGTCGCTGCTGCTGCGTCGTCCTCCTGGCCGTGAGGCGTACCCCGGTGATGTCTTCTACCTGCACTCGCGTCTGTTGGAGCGTTCCGCCAAGATGAGCGAGGCTCACGGTGCTGGTTCGCTCACTGCGCTGCCCGTTATTGAGACCCAGGGTGGTGATGTGTCCGCCTACATTCCCACCAACGTGATTTCGATTACCGATGGTCAGATCTTCTTGGAGGCCGAGCTCTTCTACAAGGGTATCCGTCCCTCGATCAACGTCGGTCTTTCGGTGTCCCGTGTCGGCTCAGCTGCCCAGGTCAAGGCCGTCAAGCAGGTTGCTGGCTCGCTCAAGCTGTACCTGGCTCAGTACCGTGAAGTGGCTGCGTTCGCTCAGTTCGGCTCTGACCTTGATGCTTCTACCAAGCAGACTCTGACTCGTGGTGAGCGTCTGACCCAGCTGCTGATCCAGCCTCAGTACCACCCTCTGCCGGCATCTGGCATTGCTCCTGTGATCTACGCTGGTGTCAACGGTTTCCTTGACAACATCAAGGTGTCGGATGTGAGCCGCTTCGAGGCCGAGTTCCGTGAGTACCTTGCTGCCAACGAGAAGGGCATCATTGAGGCCATTGACACCAAGGGTGAGCTGTCCAAGGACGACCTGGCCGCCCTTAAGAAGGCCGCCGAGACCTTCAGTGCCTCATTCCAGTAAACTGTTTCAGTCAAGACTTTGTGGTGTACCTTAAAACTTTAGAATAGCGAGCTGTTCAGAAACCACGATGGTTTTTATTTGTATGGATGACTATGTTAGGTATGCTGTTTTGAGGTTTAGTGATGGTTGTGATGGTTCATGATGGGACCGTTAGAAGAACTTAGTGACTAGGAATGATTCTGGAGTTGCTAGTTGGGATCTCGGCGAACTACTGAAGCAACTAAAGCAACTCCTGAGGTAAACTGTAGGGTAATTGGGGTGATTTACAGTGATTAGCAGTGTTAAGTACCACGAAATGGGTGAAGAGAGGAGATAAATATAGGAATTAAGGGGAATTGATGGGAATTAATGGGAAGGACATGGGAAATACAATGAAATGCAGAGGAGTTACATAGGTAATGTCACTTTACATAGATCTGGGAAACAATACCTGGCAGTCCTCGGGGATTATTTAGATTCTGTTTGGGGTGGTTTTCGGTTCGGCTGTCCGTCAAGCTGACCCATTTATGCCGTATATTCTATGGCTTTATGGTGTGCTTCAACAGCCTACTAGATCATTGTATTGGTTGGCAATACTCAATAGTTTTGCAAGTATCACCAGTCCGGTTACAGTCTAGGAGTAGGGCTTTAAAATATGTTGACAGCGGTGGTCTAATGTCCCATAGTACACTCGGGGTGGTGCACTCAGGGTGATAGCTGGTGGCTTGGCGAGACGAGCCCAATTGTCAGTTATAGAAGGGGCATAAATCAGTTTCATTATCAGATAAAGTGTTTTAGTATACTGTTAGATTCTATTGTGAGCCCATATCTTGCTCTATAACGAACCTCAACACTATTGTAAGTCGAACCATAATTGCAACCCAAAAGTGTCGATAGTAATAATGAACAACCGAAAGTATTCCTATCGTATAAAATAGTGGTAAATATATTCTCATATAAAATTTGAAGCTTCGAAGAGCTAGCTTTATACCAACGCGGTGGTGCATTTTGACGAGGTTAGGAGTCACGTGATATAAATCAGAATTCCGTGTTGAACGGATCTCCATTAAGGAAGGATAACCTCGAGTGACTACAGTAGAGCAACATCCATATACTCCAGACCTGTAATTTTAGTGAATATGGCTAGTATAGAGCTAATACTTATTCCATTCAGTTCGTAGAATGTTCTGAGAACTCTCAAGGTACACACTATCAAAGGTACATGATCTGCGCCAATAGAGAATAACGACTAGCTTAACATTCAAATAACCGGGTAACAATTACTACTCTTTCTCATTCACTCCTTCCATCACTATAATCCTATTGTATGTTTCCTAGTTCATAGCACACGTAGGACCACCCCCAAAGGACCACCCCCTAATAAGGACCAACTTCTAAAAACCAAGACCAAATGTCAATGCCTATAAGTACCAATAACCACAAACATACAAGGACCAATGTGTATATACATATATGCTTAGGGTAATGGTGGTACTCGCACTTCGCAGGCTCCCGCCCGTGTTAGGTACCGCACCCACTTGAGCGTCGCGTATCTACTGTCCTCAACAACTTTGAGGTATCTCACCTTGATCCCAGAACATGTATACATACTCAGCTGGAAGTCAAGCGTAATCGGTGGCATTCTATCTGGGGCTCCCGGTCGTCGCCGTAGCGGCAGTCTCAGCGACGCCTCATGCTTGCCGCCAATCCGGCCAATACGCCACTCAACCCGAGATTCTCCAGGATTGTACTTTGCTTTCCCGGTACTCCCCTTGAAGCCTTTAGGATCGGTGTCTATGGTAGGAATATTCAGGACTACCCCCATGGCGTGTTGCTTCGACTCCAGCAAACATCTGAGCTGGATATGATGGGTGTACGTGCCAGGCCCCTCCCATAGTATCTCATTACTGATGAAAAATGGCACAGTTATATCCCGCGACACGCCATACCGCATCAGCTCGAACTCACCCTCGGGAGGCAGAAACGCGATAGTTCGTGAGGACTGGAATCGTCGATGGTCCACACATTCATGGAGTTGACACTCTTCAAGATGGACTAGTCGGCCTGATGGACCTCCGGAGTGTTCACGCTCACCCTCGTGGGCTTCTGTTGCCGAAGGAGCATCAGCATCAGTCAGGGCGAGCCGACAATCCGGCATTCCCGTCAGTTGCGCCTTGACCTGAACATTCCCATCAATATTAACACGAACAAGCTTCCCTGATGGCTCCACAACCATCTGGAGACTCTCCATAATGTCCACGTACACTTCATTGCGACGGTGCTTAATGTCGGATCGCCGCCACGGTACATGTGATGATGCACCATCCGCAGACGCTTCTTCGTTGTGATGATCATATGATGCTTTTCGAATGCCAGCACGTATACCCAATGGGCCTAACGGGTTAAGTGCAGATGGGAACCCGCTGGAGGGATGACCACTGCCACCTATGGCCACATCCGAGCTTAGTGCTTCCACTGCAGGAGTCCCGTCACTCAAAAATTGCTTAAGAACCCCCAGTTCAGTAACTTGAGGATACCCAAAGTCCACAATCTCGTCGAAGATCTCGTATATCCGCGTTACGTTCCGGTAACACGATGCTTCATCGAACGCTCCAAGGTGAGCTGTGCAGATTTCAGTTAGTCGATAAAGAAACTCATATACCATTGCAGCATCGACATTCTGCCGAGTCACTGCAACTACATACAAGTCTTTGTGACGGATATGCAGGAAGGACGTCGAGCCCAAGGTGAGCAGCGGAGTCTGGTTCTCGGGGTTAGCAATCACCTGGACACGAAACGCATCTGTCACAGCTCTTCGCAGGCCATCCTTGTATACTCTGGATGCTAGGACTTCGCCCCGTTGGCCGTAGATTAGCACTGCCGAGATCATCTCGTCGTGACCGTTGGTACTACCGATGACGTGAGGACGAGAACTATCGGCACACCGTTCAAGGTAAATGTGGGGAAGTCCAACGGATTTTAGGAGCCGAATATGAAGAATACTTTCTAATATCTCAATATGTAGTTTAACTGCCTTTTCTTCTGGCGACTTTGGTGATAAACGCTCATTGGCTCCGACGGTCCCTATCGATAAGATACGGGGAGGGCCGCTGTAAGTGGGGAACAAAGAATGAAAAGAAGAGGAAACTAATGAATATACCATATTACACCACAATATTCCTTAAATTTTGTCCATTAATTGTAGGCTATATAAATACTGCTCTTATGCATGCAATATGAACACTATTGGGGCCAGCGGGACAGCTAGGATCGCATTTCAAGTTCAATTCATACCAATATAAAGAATCATTAGTCGATGTCGGAATGCCAATCGAGAAAGTCTTAATCTATTCATATAAATACTTCTGCATATGCAATATACATGGGAGACAAGCTGGGAATGGTCTCCTTGCTCTCACCATTCTATGTCCGCAGAACCATATGGTCTCAATGTTTCAAGTTGGCGCACAAGCCCATCAACATTCGACAGGTATCGTCCCAGCATCTCTTGTTTATCCTTGGTTGTCTTGCGTGGAACTGCCTGTTCGGACCCATTGGATCCTTCCACATACAACCCACGGGTTTCTGGGATCAAATAGAAAAATAGGAACTGGAGTAGTGTAAGCTTGACGGCTCGTGGCGTTGCGCTACGCTTGAATGTATCAGAGACCGCCTTAAGTCCTCGCATAGCCTCAAACCGTCGGATAGTTTCCACTTGTCGTACCATAGCCGCCATAGCCACATTAATGAACGCCTGCTGGAGTGGTGGCGAGCGAGGGTCTCGAATCCCCCGAATAACCATGTTCATGATTCGATCATTGTTGAATACAAGCCGCGAAGGCCTATGAATCAGGCAGAGACCGCGTATACTGCCAATCATCGCCGCTGCTGCGTCCACATCGGGAGTTGTCAGACACCATTCAAGTTGTAAGGCCGCGTGACCCACGATATTAAATGCAAAGCTGTCCTGTAGTGCAAGAAAGTCCTCAAGTTCACGCGACCGCACATTGTGATGCTTGCGACGCCCAAGAGCTGCCGGTGTGCCACGGGTCACTTGGACAATCAGCGAATCCATATCATGAGCAGCCCCAATCACTCTTTTAGCATCACCAGACTGGAAATCTGCAACCGTTCGAACTACCTGTGTTTCCATCTCTTCCATACTTGGCGCCTCCATTCTGGAGCGCTGTAGGTGTCGACTAGGAAAGGAGTAAACAAATGAACTCCCAGTAGGGAAGGGAAGAGGAATGAGGCTAAGTACGAATGAAATACAAATTAACTGAGGAAGTATACCATCTAGCTATGCTAACCATAATTTAATCCGACAACCCAACCATTTAATGATCATCTAGTCCTTTTTCATCCGGATCAGAGCCTGCGTTGTGCATAATACATAGAATCGGAGTACACGTAATGCATTACACCATTTACACATGACGCCATATATATTCTTGTGCACACCGAGAGATTATGCACAACGGCAGCCTCGATGCGGGTCGTTGTATGTGGGGACGACGGTGTGGGCAAATCCAGTCTGATAACGACTCTGATCAAAGACCGATTTGTTCCTAATATTGAGGATGTCCTCCCCCCTCTTTTTTTCCCTCGTGGCGATACCACCGTGGCGGTTATTGACACGAGCCCCCAGTTGAGCCGACGACCACAGCTTCTAGCAGAACTCCGGCAAGCTAACGCCATATGGCTCGTGTATTCAGACCATTATACAATGGAGCGAATTTCGTTGTTTTGGCTGCCATTCTTGCGCTCTAGTGGCGTCAATTTGCCGGTCATTCTCAGCCAGAACAAGATGGATCTGTCTGCTGCTACGCCAGCGGCAGCGGAGGACGAAGAAATCATCGAGATCATGCGAGAGTTCAAAGAAATCGAGAGTTTCATCCGCTGTTCTGCCCGAGAAAAGTACAATGTCAATGAAGCTTTCTACTTATGCCAACGTGCCGTGCTGCATCCACTAGCCCCACTGTTTGACTCAAAAGAAGGCACACTCAAACCAGCGGCTCGGGCAGCACTTTCAAGGGTATTTTTCATTTGTGACCAGGATCAAACCGGGTATCTTACTGACATCGAATTTTTACAGCTACAATACCTATGTTTCCAGTCATCCCTGGACCCTTCTGAGATCCAGCAGATCCATCAAACACTACTGGATCGACAGCACCAGCACCAAAAGCAGGGCCTTGGCGAAGATGAGCTCTATGCGCAAGGAATCGGTATCTCATTGAAGGGCTTCTTGCTACTCGGCCAAATGTACTGTGAACAGGGTCGTCACGAGACGCTATGGGGTATTTTGCGCCGGTTCCATTATACAGACTCGCTCAGTCTCGAAGAAAAGTTCCTACATCCACCTCTAGATGTTTCTCCGCAACAGCATGTGGAGCTAAGCCCAGATGGCTACAAGTTTCTTGTTGATCTCTTCACTCTATTCGACCAGGACAACGACGGGGGTCTATCAGAGGATGAATTGCGCCATATATTCACACCAACGCCAGGACTTCCGCGACTGTGGCGAGACTTTAGATTTCCGCTCTCGACTGTCCGAAACGAGAACGGAGACGTTACATTACAAGGATGGCTAGCCCAATGGTCCATGTTCGTGTATTTAGACCACCAGAGTACTCTGGCATATATTGCAATGCTTGGATATGAGTCCAGATATGGTGTTGGCTCCATTATCAGTGCGGTACGCGTCACAAAAGCTGCCAAGAAAAGGAACCCTCGGTCGGGGGTATATCGCAATTCGACAATTCAGGACCGTAATGTGTTCAACTGCTTTGTTTTAGGTGCTGATGGGGTCGGGAAAAGTGGGTTGCTGGCGGCATTCCTGAACCAACCTGTTCTTAACTGCCACTCTCCGACCATCCATAAGCAGACTGTGGTGAATTCGGTGGAAATGCCCGGCGGCAAACAGTGCTATCTTATATTACAAGAGTTTGGAGAACTCGAAGAGGGTGTTCTGGCTGATCCGCAGAAGCTCGATGAATGTGATGTGCTCTGTCTCTGCTATGACTCGGCAGACCCGGACTCGTTTGCACGGTTAGTAGAGCTTCGCGCACGGTGTCCACAACTTGATCAACTACCCCTAGTCTTTGCTGCTCTCAAGGCCGACTTGGATAGACAGCAACAGCGCTGTGATGAGCAGCCCGATGCTTATACTACTAACCTGGGCGTGGCAGCGCCTTTGCATGTCAGTGCCGAGTGGTCGTCTTCGTTGAGTGCCTTATTTGTGCAGCTTGTTGAGGCAGCTATGAGACCTGGCCCAGCTACTCCCAGAGTCTTAGAACCTGCTGAAGACTACTCCCAAGCCGTGGTTAACTTTACCATCGCGGCTACAGCCGCAGCAGCGACAGTAGTTGCCGGGTTTGCGCTGTGGCGACGGCAGTAAGATCAACGATAAATTCGATGATGAATCGATGTATCGACTGTCCACAAACTTTGAGTTGACAACAAAAACTGCAATGTAATAGTATACTTTCGCATAACTACAAGATAGCGCATACTTTCCCTAGATTATGATGGATTTACCCAGCATTTAATATCCTTAAAGCTATCTAGCTCTATCTTAAAATAATAATATTTAACAGGATTATTTTTATTAACGTATTAGCCACATCCTAATGTTGGCCGACTAGTGAATTTTATTTTACAGGCTCATTGGACGTATCAACGTTTCAATTATTATGGAGCGTACGCATCAACAAGCAGTTGGAAGTGGTGTGCCAGATCTGCTGCCAATGCTCCTGGGACGTCACTCAGGAGCGCTGCTACCACAAAGAAGTTAGTGTAACGCACCGCCTCGTCCTTGGCGAGTTTTGTGATATAAAGCTCATAAGCTTCAGCAAGAAGCCGAACTCCTTGTGCTATAGGTTCATGAAGGGCCTCCGGTGCAGGACATAGCTGTAGTAGACCTGCAAGAAGACCTGCAGTTAGATGAGTTAGGGGAACAGGTGCCCCCGGCATCGCAGAGGTCGAAGTGGAAGGCTGCAGGGCAGCACTTTCGACCGATCTCGCATGGGACTCAAGCACAACATATAGCCGTGCAAACGCCAGGTCAGTAATGCGGCTACTCCACGATCCTAATACTACCACCGGTTGCGCATGCTTTTGTACTAGTCGCACTGTGAGCAGCAATGCAAACGGATCCGAGCACTCCACTATCCACTGATGCAAGAGGGATTCGTATTGTTCGAGAACAGGTGAAAAAATAACACGCAATGCCTCATCCGCGAACTGGCTGTGATCATGTGAAGAAGCAGGCGGGGTAGCATGATTCGTTGACACCCGGGGGTTTGTTGAGCTCACAACGTTCGAAGCGTATGATTCAGGGGATGGTGCACGTGTCGTAGATTGTGATAAACTCTCGGCATATGCAGAATTAGCCGGGGGGGCGGGGGAACTCGGGTTACTTGTGGTATTAAGGGTTGTCGAAGGGAGGTCTGGTGGTGTTCGGATGCCCTCTGCAGCTGATGTATCGCCACCAGTACTAGCCCCCAGGGTGATATCTCCAGCACTGACATCTCCAACTGTCATATCGCCCATTGTTATGTCTCCCATCGTCATATCGCCTGTTGCTAATGCCTGCCCATCACCATAATTAGATCCCGACTCCCCAAGTTCCCCGTCAGTATCATCAGAAAAAGGCATACCCAAGGCATCGAACACTGCTGTTTCACATGCAGCGCTGGCTGATAATGCGACTACAAGGCTGCGAACGTACACTTCGAGGGTATGCGGCTGGTATGCGTGGTTGATGGGCAAAGCACGCGTTTCTAGTAATACACCAGGTCGAGCTCCAAGTGAAAACGCATCAGATGCTGCTGCTGTTGATACTGGTGCACCACCAAGGCCACTAAAGAAACCTCTAGGGGCCGCAAGCTGGGCTGCCACTACCCCCAGACTATGGCCCGGAGGTGGTCCAGCGGGTGCCACGGGCTGTTTTGCCAGCCATCGTCCATATTTACCAAATAACATAGAATAATACCATCGCATAGTATTGGTGTAAGCTTGAAGAAGCGCTGTAGCCAAGCGTGGTACTTGAGCTACAAGGAACGCGTAAACAGCAGCATTGTTGAGTAAATCGGCATGGACAGCTGCAGCATCGGCACCAGGTCTCCGCAACCGCCGTAACTGGCTCACCCACCAGTCCTTAGCACGCTCAGCAGCTCGGGCAAGCAATAAACGCCGCATCTCCGCAGACTCAGTGGCCGCTCTACTATCGAGCTTTTCATCTGATCCTGCATTTCTGAGGGTCATACCTGGAGTTTGACGGTATACAAATGCCAGTGCAGCCCGCCATCGGGGCCCCACAGGCCCAGACCAGATCTCGCGCACAATAGCGGGCGGAAGTGCTAACGTACGAATTACCGGATGTAACGCATGCTCCGCAGCCTTACGAGAGGCTAAGCGATGATGAAGCGAAGCTGATTGGCGCTCGAGTTCGGCCATTTCGCGCGATAGAGCTGCAATATCCTGCTGAAATGCCTCAGAGTGTCTGGTGATCTCGTCGACGCGAGCAAGTGCGGCTCCAACTAGCTCTTCCAGCGTACCCAGACCATTGCTCTCGGCCATAAGTGGGGCCTTTTCACAATTATCCGGTGTGGGTGGTGCATGAGCCAGCTCCGCTGGCGGGATCCCGGCCAGATCTGTGAGCCACGCCGAAGACATGGCGGTTAATAGTAAGCCCATAACGCGTCTTAAGCATGAGATTCTGGATCAGGGTAGTATGCACAAAAAAGTTTATGTACATATATCCCTATGCATATCAGCGGCGTAACGGTAGATACGCACCCTTCTGTCAACGGTACGGCACGGTCCTCAATCGACCTGGCTACATTTGTTTCATCTTAGGCATGCTCGAGGCAATCGTCATATCAGTGGGATATGTCCTATCCGTTTATGCTACTTCGGATGCTCGTCTGCCTCGAGATGATCCTCGATCGATCCGGGCCCGCATGCTGGCGATCACTATATATACAGCTGTTGTCATAGCTATGGGTCCTTGGATATTGGGATCCCCAACTTGGAAATGGACCCCTGAATTACTAGCTCAAACAGGTATATGGCCCACTGCCAAATTTGCCCCCATAGCGAAGGCGGTTGGCGTTACTGCTGCGTTGTTTATAGGACCACTAATCCTTAACAAAGGCCGATTTCCCAATCCTTATATTGAAGTGGCGCGTGATTTGGTAGTGGGTCCTATAACCGAGGAATTGGTGTTCCGTGGCCTTGTTGCTACGCTTACTCCAGGGTCCATAGCCCGGAAGGTTGCCCTCAACCCGCTGTATTTTGGGATAGCTCATATTCATCATGGCATTATTCTCTGGCGATCAGGAGAGTCATTCTATCGCGTTGTTCTCATAACTACTCTTCATACTGCCATGACTGGATTATTTGCGGCGTACTCTACGTATCTGTTCTTGCGTACTGGATCATTGTGGGCAGCACTAGTTGCCCATATATATTGCAATTGGCAAGGTCCTCCTTCACTTTCTGGGCCAGTATGGTACCGGGCACTTTTGGTTGTAGGAATTGGGACATTTGTAGTTCTGTTGCCTTACGTATAGATAGACAGATAGTCACAATTAGAGCAGTGTAATTTCAGTTCACCAGGGGATTCCAAACTATCCATGCACGGATCTTAGTCTTGCAAGCAAACCTGCAACTTGCAATTTAGTACCCACCCCTTCGAGTACTCGCAAGTGTGTCGTACCGATTTCTTTGATCATGGCTAATCGCCTCATTTCCGGCGTATCCAAATCTCTTGCTACCCGAAACATGGTCGATACCACATCGACAGCAGAGTATCCTTTAGTCCATAGATCTTCGAGTAGATCTAGAGACTCCTCGAGAGTTCCTGCTCGAAGCATATCTCTCACCACTTTCGGATGAGGCATATCGACGACCTTAAACACGGTTTCACCACTAACAAACCCGAATCCAGAGGAAGTACTTTGAAGATTGTTGATAGCCTGGCGCATATCACCCTCAGCACTAAACAATAATGCACTCAGCCCTGAATCAGAGTACTCCACCCCTTCGGCTTTGATAATTTGCAAAAGTCGCTTCAGAACTTGCTCATCAGTGAGCTTTGCAAATCGAAGAATCGCGCAACGACTCTGTAGTGGTTCAATAATCTTATTGGACTGGTTGCATGCGAAAGCGAATCGCGTAGTTCCCGAATAGATCTCCATAGTACGTCGCAGCGCCTGTTGAGCACCAGGAGTCATCGAGTCAGCCTCGTCGAGAATTACTAGCTTATGCCGACCAGGTGGCAAATTCACGCGTTTCTGTGCAAAAGCCTTGATCCGGCCTCGTACTACGTCGATACCTCGCTCATCACTGGCATTAAGTTCCAGTACTGCATCATCATACGCGCTGGCCAGCAGCTGCTGTGCAAGACAGTGAATAGCAGTGGTTTTACCAATACCAGGAGCACCACTAATGATCATATTGGGTACATTTCCATCGCGAGCAATCGCACGTAGCCTTGTAACTGTCTCATCATTACCCACAACATCATCGAGAATGCGCGGCCTATATTTTTCAACCCATGGCAGTTCCAGCTTGTCCAAAGAGCCAGCAACCACCGATGGATCGATACGCGGCTTCTTTGAAGGCCCAGGTTCGGACATTTTCAGTGAGCTGCGGGTGGCCCTTGGATCACATAAGGAACGCGATGTTTGTGCGTAGCCAAGGGATAATCGTAATGCCGTAACACAATATGACTTGGTCACGGGATTGATTTCAAGCAGATGACACCCCACTAACTATATGAAATCATGATCTGTTCTTCAGAGGACCATAATTTCAGACATAGGATAAAAATCTTGCTCATGAATATGCAATGGTTCAGTCACGAACCTAAGAGCCTCCTATGTTTGACACTATCACAATTCGGAGGCACATACTTGTACGCCCACGTATTCCATTCCATTAAGTAGCCATTGCCATAGCACTTCCACCATTGGACGCCCATAGGCTTGTCCATGTGCGTCTGCGAGTCAGCTCGTTCAGCGGCCAGTTTCACCTACCGATGAGGCATCAGTGCTGTCCATAATTGGCCAAAATATAGCACTGCTCAAGTTGCAATGATACCCAATAGATTCCTGTTTGGTCACTGTATGATTAAATTATTCGAGCGGTGAGCGTGACCTTCACCAGTTTCATAAATGTCTCTCAGTAACGCGTATCCAAATTCACCAGCCATAGTGGTACAGAAAGTAGGTGATGTTGCAGCAGGTGCACTCATCCACGTGAGTATGCCAGTCCGCCCATTGAGCAGCCAGATTTAAGCACTGTCAGTGTGACAGCGCTGTTCAAAAAGTGGTACCAATACAGTACCAGTAATGACCATGAGTTACCACAATCAAGCACTGCAGAAGTAGCAATGACATCTATTCGCAGCCGTGTTCCTGTCTAACCAACATATGAGTTCATTGTGCGAATGGTGGCTGTAGCCCTTGCAACCGTTTCACAAAGGCCATTCATTCAGTCACGTATATTTGAAGTCAAGAACCATCCGTTAATTAGACGTATACGTTAATTAGACGTATACTAGTTGGTACTGCAATATGGATTCGTAGACACATAATTGTGAGCCTGAGAGAAACGCCCGTTAGCAGCAAGATTGGCGCTGCGGACCTGACGATTCGTCCTCAGGAGTCTGCCAGCCCTCCCATTGAGCTGCCAGATTTAAGCACTGTAAGTGTGACAGCGTAGTCCATAAAGTGGTACCAATACAGTACCAGTACTGTCCATGAGTCGCCAAATTCAAGCACTGCCGAAGTAGCAATGAGATGCATAAGTGGCTATATCCCTATCAGATCAACAATTAGCTCCATTCCCCGAATTGTGACAGTAGCTTGTGACACTCGTTCCACTAGTGGCCATTCAATCACATATATCTAAAGCAAGACCTCATCCGCTGGCCTAACGGCAATTATTTGGCACTAAAGTACAGGTCTGCAGACACGTAACTTTGAGCCTGAGAAACCCGTCAATTGGTAGCCAGGATCAGCGTTGCGAACTTGAAGACTCGTTCATGTGACTCTCCTAGCCCGTCCATTTTAGCAGTGCGTAACAGTGCTGCCCACAAAGCGGTACCAATAGAGTACCAGTAATGTCCATTAGTGGCCCAATCCCTTTCAGATCAACGCTTGATGCTTGTCCATGGAATTATTATCACTGGAGGCCATTATTTCACGTGCATTCAAGGTCACGACCCATCTGTGATCTTACTGTTCATTAAGGGGGAGCGGTCGAGTACCAGGGCATCCATGAGTGTTGACGATGCATTATTGGAATAACAGCTCAGTATGAATCCATATTATTCTTTTTGTATGTGTAGTTGTATTGGGTAACATTTTCCACTTATTACCACGATCCAATACACACACAGCCTTAACACGAACGATTACCATACCCCAGAAAACTCTCAAAAAACACACAACTTGATCACGTATATCCAAAGTTACAAACCATTGATCAGGTGGTCATAGCTCAGCTATACGATAATCGACTTGTCTGCTATGCCAGAATTTTGGTCGATGGAGGTCAGAAGGTTTGGCGCGACCAGTATAATAGCCTCGTGAATATGAGCCCATATATTTTGCATGTTAAGCAACCACAAATCCGGCGTCCCGTACTTGTGTGCCTACACATTCCATTCATTCGTGACCTTAAGCGTCAACTACGCCGCCGGTATGATCGTTTTGCCTGTGATAACAGATAACTATCAGTACCACCCATAGTTGTCCAGTATTCTGCACTGCTAGCGTAACATTATTGTCCTTTAATATCAATGTACATTGCCGATTGAATGTATGACATCAAAATTCCAACGGTCACCGTTGCCCATGACATTCGTTTCGTCAGAGGCGGTTCAGCCACGTGTATCCGAGAACACGAGCCATCCATAATGCGGTCATATAATACGGATTGCCAGACACGAAACTGTCAGCATGAGATCCCAGGCCGTTAACCGCCAGGATCGGCGCTGAGAACTTGTAGACGCGTCCATGTGAGCCTACGAGTCCGTCGTTTGAGCAGCCAGATTCAAGCACTGCCAGTATCGCAGTGCTGTCCATAAAGTGGTAACAATATAATACCATAGTGTCCATGAGTGGGCACATTCTTATCAGATCAACAAATGGTACTATCATTCGAATGTTGACTGTAGCTCATGAAACCGGTATCATAAGGCCGTTCAGTCACGTGTATCCGAAGTCACGAACCATCCGTTGATTGGACGGAAATTAGCTGGCGCGAAAGTACCTGGTTTGCAGACACGTAACTGTGAGCCTAAAAAACCCAGCCATTAGCTGCCAGAATCGGCTCTAGACTTGTACCCACATCCATATGCGTCTACCAGCCTGTCCATTGAGCAGCCAGGATTAAGCACTGTCAGTGTAACAGTGTTGTCCATAAATTGATACCAATAGAATACCGGTGTCTTCCACGAGTTGGCATAATATTTCACTGCTATTTGAGCAGTGACGTCCATTTAACCATAAGTTCCTGCCATATCAACGAACGATTTCATCATCGAACGGTGACTGAGATCCATAGATATCATCCAGAAGCCATTCAGTCACGTGTTTCCAGTCACGAGCCATCCGTCGATTAGACGGAGTGTAGTTGGCGCTGAAGCGCGGGTTTGCATACACGTGACTGCGAGCATGAAAGGCTCGCCCGTTAGCAGCCATATCGGCGCTGCGAACTTGCAGACTCGTCCATATGAGCCTCCGAATCTGCCCATTTAGCAGCCAGAATTAAGCACCATCTGTGTAACAGCACTGTCCATGAGTCGGCATATATTCCTATCAGATGAACAATTGGTGCTATTATTCGAACGTTGACTGCAACCTGTGACATTCGTTTCACTTGTGGCCATTCAATCACATGTATCCGAAGTCACGGACCATCCGTTAATTAGACGGAATTTGGATGGCGCTAAAGTACGGGTCTGCAGACATGTAACTGTGAACCTGTGAAACCTGTCCATTAGCTGCCATAACGGCGCTGCGGGCATGACGACTCATCTATATGGGCCTGTCAGCCCATTGAGCAGCCAGATTTAAGCACTAACACAGTGTGACAGTGCTATCCATAAAGTGGTCTCAATAGAGTACCAGTACTGTCCATGAGTTTGCAAAATAATTCACTGCTACTTGGCAGTGACGTCCATTTAGCCATAGGTTCCTGTTAGATCAGAACATGATCCATCATTCGAACGGTGACTGTGGCCCATGAAAATCATTTCCAGAAGCCATGCAATCACATGTATCCGAAGTCAGGAACCACCCGTTGATCTAACGGAATTATTTGGCGCTATAGCGCGGGTTTGCAGACACGTAACTGTGAGCCTGTGAAACCCGTCCATTAGCGGCCAGGATCGGCGCTGCGAACTTGAAAACTCGTCCATGTGAGTCTGCCAACCCACTCATTGAGCAGCCAGATTTATGCACTGTCGGTGTCAACAGTGTTGTCTATTAGGTAGTACCAATAGAGTACCCGTATTGTCCATGAGTTGCCATAATCTACAACTACCGAAGTAGCAATTAGATCCAGAAGTGGCGATATCCCTGTCAGATCAGAGTACGGTTCCGTTATTCGAATGGCGACTGTGGCCATGGCAATCCTTCCCAGATGACATGCAATCACATGTATCCGAAGTCACGAACTATCCGTTAGTGTAACGGGAATTATTTGGCG
>JAKTWK010000036.1:0-49240 GCA_030561035.1 Wickerhamiella bombiphila
GAGCCATTCGCAGTTTCACTGTATAGATTGCTTATACTTAGACATGCATGGCTTAATCTTTGATGCAAGCATATATTACTGGCAGGATCAACCAGATAACTATCTTGTGTCACCCCAGAACGGGGCGTCCCAAGCTTCTCGAAAGAGAAACATAGTTATTCAAGCTGTTTTCAGTGGTCAAGCCAGATCCATCGAAACAGACCAAACTTTCGCACATCCGATTGCCATTTTAAGATTTCCCAGCTGAAGTCCGCAAAGCATAGCTTTGCATCATCGGCTTGAGAGGAGGTTACCTTCTAAAGTTCACAGCAATTAATACCGGTTAACTTCAGTAGCATACCCCCGAGTATTTTCTATGAATATTTGCCATCGGCCAATAATCCACAGAATTCAACAGTGCTTCCTTCAGCTTAATGCTTAAGAAGACCGTTCAAGATTCCTAAACGGAATCCCATTGCACTCCGAACTCGCCTGAACTGCGTTGTGCAGCGCCAAACATCAGCTCGAAGCACATCGGCTACGAAAAGACCACAGCAGTTTCAACTTCCACTTTTCAGCTTTGTCTAAACTACTTCTGCTTCCTTTTCATGAAGGTTGATTTTCTATTCACTGTGGTAAACACTGAGAGCTATTAGCGAATCTAGGGATTTTTCAGCATGCATAATTCTTTATGTCTAATGCGGTCATGTGCCACACAGTTGGCACAGGTACACACTTCTACCATTAGAGCCTTACTGAGAACTACTTTTAAAAATTACATGTTGTGAGATTAATTGTCCTCAAGTTAGCCACCTATCAGTGATATAAGTACGTATATTGTAGACAGTCTGAGTGTACAATAGATTATAGTGTTTTATGTGCTTGACTACCTTGTGTCTCTAGTCTCAGAAGGCTTTTCCAAAGTTCATTTTGTGCCACTGGTTGCTACCCCTGTGACTTGTCGTAGTACACCAGCCCATGTGGATAGTTAATCTATTATGATTTTTTTAACATTTGAATTATAACTCTTTATACTACCATCTCGAGCTATCAAATGGATTGATCCCTCGTCACACGTGAAATCACGAATCGCTAATGTTGACCATCTGCGGTGAATCCTCAGAATACAAATAGATTCAGTATATCATTTCAGCCACGCTTTACTCCAGATATTATATAGATTACTCCTCATCGCTCTCATCATCCTCATCAGGCTGCGTTATACGCTCGGATTTATTCGATACCTGCTCTCCTTTGGCTTTGGCCTCACGAACAGTTCGGTTTGAGAATGTGTCCCATACCTTCAATCGATTTTCGCTGCCAGCAAGTGCCACCAGCCCTCGCGTCTCATGTTCGGGCCCGAATGCAGCACTGAATACCTTACCAACACCCATGTCTCGCGACAGCAGCATTGATGGTCGGTCCCCGCTCAGATTCCACAGCTTCACCTGTTTATCGACGCTGGCCGTCACCATGAAATCGTCAACGAATTGGTTGATACCAAATGCTGTAATCTCGGAATCATGAGCCTGAAGTGTCCACACAGGTTTATCCGAAGCACCACGAGCATCATATTTGACAATAGCGCCTTGGTCAGTTCCGGCATACACTGCCAGGCCATCGCGACCCCATGCCACATTCTCGACGTCACCTCCTCCCGGTACGGTCCAGCCGCGCGAGTCTCGGGCTACGTCCGCACTTCTTAGGTCGCCCACACGCACCTGTGAGTCGTATCCGCCGCTCAAAAGAACTCCCGAGTCTGTAGGGTGCCAGCTAACGGCACTTACCTTGTTCTTGTGGTATCCAGCCAGTGATGCCACTGCGGTTTCTGGCTTGCTGAGATCCCAAAGCTTGATGGTAGTATCTGCAGAACCACTGGCCAACAGATTCACATGATTCGGATTGCTAGCTAAGCTGAGCACAGCATCGACATGGTAGTCTGCACTAGGTTTATTCTGTCGCCGCTTTTTTTTACCAGTACCACGCTTTTCAGCTCCGCTAGCACTGTGCAATCCACCGAGGATCGCAGTAGGGAATACCCCATCCACCACATCTAAGTCCCACACCTCGATCTCAGGTTCGAATGTACCCACGGCAACAAAATTGCCGCCGCGAAGTTCCGGCTCAGGTCTACAGCCTACCCATTCCAGACAAAGTGGGAAAGATGGTAGCATGACGTCATGGTGCACCCATAGGCTGCCTTCGTCCGTATTGTCGTACACATACACCTCGAGCACGGAAACATCATCCTCGGTTTTTGCCGCCAGCAGCATGTTCTCCGAGGCTAGTACTCTCATCTCATCACGCTCCTCTTCCACGTCCTGCTCAGTAGGCAATGTCAGGTACTCATCCTCGCCAGCTCCAGCACCATCGACCGCGTCCTCGTCACCAAGGTCGGCCAACGCGTCAACCCCACCAATCGCTGTATCTTGAGGCCTTTCGTCATCATATGTGGCCATATCGAACTCTTTAAGCTCATCATCTTCGTCACTGGAAGCATCACCAATCATAGCGGGTGGTACTGCCTGCGCGTCGGCTAGATCATGCTCTGCATCCTCGAGTTCCAGTTGAGCCAGCTCTTGGATCCGCTGCATCTCTGAATCATCCAACTCCATTTGAGTAGGATTCTCGGATGCGGCGCCCCGGGGCACCCATTGCGATGCCGAAATCATCGATTACCGCCAAGGTCAAAAAATCACTTTTCAAGGTTATACTTAACTGATTTTTTTTTTAGTGCGTACACTCGCTTATGTCAGCGAGTGGACGGTATGGCGGACAAGCAGGGCACATCAGATCCGCCCTTGAAGGGCGATGATGGTGACTCTAATAACTCCAGTGACCAGAAAAATGGCCAGAAACAGGCCCAGAATCAAAATCTAATGGAAATTATGGCCCAGATTGTCGCCTCGACCAAGCAGCAGGGTTCGGCTGACCCCGCGTCGTCGGCACTAGTGCCTAAACCCGTTGATCAATACAAGTTCTGGCGGACACAACCGGTACCACTCTTTGATGAGAATACCCCTGAGGGTGAGATTGACTCGACTCATGATCTGTCTAGTGTCCCAGCGGAACCACAGTCGCTGCCAGCTGGCTTTGAGTGGTGCCGTGTTGATGTGAATAGCGACTCCGATCTGAAAGAACTCTACGAGCTATTGTTTGAAAACTATGTAGAGGACCCTGACGAACGCTTCCGGTTTAAGTACTCTGCTCGGTTTTTGCGTTGGGCTCTCCAGCCTCCAGGATGGCATCCTGAGTGGAACCTTGGGATTCGTGCTTCGACAAGCGGCAAGCTATTAGCATTCATTAGTGGTATTCCAGCCAGTCTCGATGTTCGTGGGAGGGTGATTGAGGCTGCTGAAATCAACTTTTTGTGCGTTCACAAGAAACTCCGCTCAAAGCGTCTGGCTCCGGTGCTGATCAAGGAGATCACGCGCCAATGCCATCTCAAAGATGTCTGGCAGGCCTTGTACACAGCTGGACGTATGCTTCCAACGCCTGTTGCTACGTGCCGCTACTTCCACCGCCTTCTCAACTGGCCTAAGCTCTATGAGGTTGGGTTTGCCTACCTCCCGCCAGGGTCTACACCAGCCAAACAGGTGGCACGTACTCATCTTCCGGAGACCGTGTCGCTGCCTGGATTCCGAAGAATGACTTCTGAAGATGTTGATAGTGTCCATGCACTGATAGATGCGTACGGAAAGCGCTTCGACCTGGTCCAGCATCTCAGCCGTGATGAGGTAGCTCACTGGCTGCTGGCAGACTCTGAGGTGGTTCATGCCTATGTTGTGGATGATGGTAAATCCAATGTAACTGACTTTGTGTCCTTCTATGAGGTCGAGAGTACCGTTCTGGGTGAGACGTCGCATCCAAGTATCAAAATGGCATACGCATTCCACTACGCCACATCAGTGGCCCCGAAGTCACCCGAACTGGGACCGCGTCTCACTAAACTATTTGAGGCCGCACTTATTGAGGCAAAGCGCATGGAATTCGATGTGTTTAACTCCCTGTCGCTGATGGACGCGCCGCTCTTCCTGGATAATCTTAACTTCAGTGGTGGAGACGGGCTGTTACATTATTATCTCTTCAATTATACCTGTCGCCCTATAGCTTCTGGTGTCAATAACGAAGGCGAATTGACGGAACCTGGTGGAGTTGGCGTAATTCTGCTCTAGGTGCCCTCTTATCATATACTGAGTAGATCGCATTCTACTATATGGTGTCGGAATTAGATACTCTAAAATAGACTACCTTTGAATATATAGGGTTTGTGTGCTTTGTGTGCTTTGTTTTGGTTTGGTTGTTAGAGTATTATGAATGGCTTTGCTAGGCTATGATTATGATTATTAGATCTGTGTTAATATTGTCTTGGATATGTACTCTACTGAGAACTGTCGGATACCAATATGAAAGGTGCTCTAGTTTTATTACTTGCATGTTGGTTATGAGTTATAAATATAGGAGCTGACACTTGAAAATGACGCTACTAACAATACTTCAGAATGGGTACATGAATATAAGGAATTGAAATGTCCAAGAATCACATCTGCACGTAATTTTACCACTGCAGGTATATATTGTTGGTGCTTGATATGGAGATTTAGTATAAACCTATCTTACTGCACAGGTGAAGTTGGTATTTTGGTTTCACAATTTTACAAACCCTCGTTAGCAGAGATACAGTAATGAAAAGAAATGCAAGAGCAGCACCGGTACGCGTCAATGAGCGAACGGACGGGCTGACCAACTTATAATAAATTCGATAGCTTTAGTTTAAGGTTGGCAGTACGATAGTTAAGACAACAAAACTAGCGCAATGTTGGAAACCTACTCAAAATCAAGATAAAAAGAATTTCATAAGGGAGTTGAATCGTTAAATAAAGAGTTGAATCTGTACAGTCAGTTTTAGAACATGCCTTCAATCTCGCCATCCTCGTTGACCTCAATATTGAAGAACCCGGGCGCCGTGGGAAGACCTGGAATCGTCATGATCTCAGCTGCCAATGCGTACAAATATCCTGCACCCACAGATGCCTTTACATCACGAATAGGCACCACGAAGCCCTCAGGACGGCCTTTAAGAGCGGGGTCATGAGAGAGCGAATACTGAGTCTTAGCCACACAGATCGGCAAGTTACCGAATCCCTGGTTAGTATATTGTTCGAGTTTCTTTCTAGCAAGCTCACTCAACTCCACACCAGCAGCCCCATACATCTTGCGAGCAATTTCATTCAGCTTCTCCTCAGGGCTCAGGAGATCAGGCTCGTACAAGAAGCGGAAGTCATGAGGCTCTTCGCAGGCACGCATGACACCACGAGCCAAGTCCACAGCACCCTGACCACCCTGTGCCCAATGATCAGACACAATCGCATCCATAGCACCAGCTTTAATAGCTTCATCGTGGATCACAGCATGCTCAGCTGCTGTATCGGAAACCATGCGGTTAATGGCCACAACCACAGGCAAACCATAGCTACGAGCATTCTCAATGTGTTTCGCAAGGTTTGCACAACCCACACGCAGAATATCAACATTCTCCTCAAGATACACCGCGGGAAGAGGCGCTCCTGGCTTGACATCCGGGCCTCCTCCATGGCTCTTCAGAGCCCGCACAGTGACCACAATGACCACACAGTCTGGAGTGATACCAGAGGCACGGCATTTGATGTTCAAGAACCGCTCACCACCCATCGTGAAGTCGAAACCTGCCTCGGTGACAACGTAGCCGTTAGATTCGGGATCAGATGACCCAGTAAGCTTCAGAGCGACCTTGTCGGCGAGCACCGAGTTTGCCCCGATAGAGATGTTAGCAAACGGACCCGCATGAACGAGTACAGGAGTTCCTTCAAGGGTCTGCATAACTGTAGGCTTGATAGCGTCCTTCATCAGAGCAGTCAACGCACCTCCGCATCCCAGATCATCAGCAGTAACAGGGTCACCGGACCGAGACGAAGCAACGACCATACGTCCAAGTCGTTCCCGCATGTCTGAAAGCGAGGTGCTAAGCGTCAGAACTGCCATACACTCAGACGCAACGGTGATATCGAAACCGGTTTCGCGCGTGAACCCTCGCTCGGTAGGAGCACGGCCAACTTCGACTCCTCGCAGCATACGGTCGTTGCAGTCTACTACACGCTTCCAAGTGATTGTTTCGGGATCGATATCGAGACGGGCAAACCGTCTGATCTCTTCTTCAGTCAACGCATCAGGGTCGGTCTTGTCAATGCCGAGTTTACGCAGACGACGCAACATTACTGGAACAAACTCTCGGACACCTTTCTTTGCGGGAACCAGTCGTCGATACAATGCAGCATCCTTTTGAGTGTTCTCATGGAACATACGCGTATCAATAGCAGCCGCCAAAAGGTTCGTGGCAGCACCAATGGCGTGAATATCACCGGTTAGGTGGAGATTGAACTCATCCATAGGAATAACTTGTGAGTAGCCACCTCCAGCAGCACCGCCTTTGATGCCGAACGTGGGTCCCATGGACGGCTGACGAACACATGCGAACGATGCTCTTCCAAGGTGGGCACCTAACGCTTGAGCGAGACCAATAGTTGTTGTCGACTTGCCTTCACCAAGGGGGGTCGGGGTGATACCAGCAACAAGCACATACTTGCCATTAGGACGGCTTGCGAGACGATCCAGCACGTCCAACTTCACCTTGGCCTTGGCAGCTCCATAGGGCTCAACTTCATGCGGTAGGAGTCCCACTTCGGCGCACAAATCAGCCACGATCTTTGGAGTCTGCGCACGCGACACATCGATATCGGAGGGAACCGGAGTCTTAAGGTTAAGTGGCAGGGGCCGCACCGCGCCTGCCGGGCGGGCGGATTGGTCAGCCGCCCGCTCAGCAGCCTCATACACATTCGACATTAGCATGGCCACCGTCATAGGACCAACACCACCAGGAACCGGCGTAATTAGTGAAGCACGCTCTGAAGCAGCGGCATAGTCCACATCACCGACCATGCGGTATCCTCGGGGCCGAGATGGGTCATCGACGAAGTTAGTGCCCACGTCAATAACCACGGCACCTTCCTTGATCCAGCTACCCTGAACAAACTCGGGTTTACCAATAGCTGCAACTACGATATCTGCCAGACGTACTAGCTCCGGTACATTGCGCGACTGTGAGTGCAATGCTGTTACGGTGGCATGCTCTCGGCGTAGTAAACTGGTTACAGGCCCCCCAACAATATCAGAGCGACCCAGAACCACTGCATGTGCTCCAGCAAGCTCAACACCACTAGCCTTGAGAAGGTGAAGAATACCCTTGGGTGTGCAAGGGATGAACAGTGGTGCATGGCTACGTGACGCCAGCGCTCCAATATTTGCCGTACCAAAACCATCAACATCTTTTTCAGGAGCAACAGCACCGGTTACGCGGTCCTCAGCAATGTGCGCTGGCAGCGGAAGCTGCACGAGAATGCCGTGCACACTCGGATCAGCGTTGAGGGACGCCACGCGGTGCAACAGCTCAGCCTCGCTCTCTGTCTCGGGCAGATGCTCCACAATACACTCAATACCAGCTTCAGCAGCCGCTTTGGTTTTCATGGTAACGTAGGTCGTGCTATCCTTACGATCGCCAACCTGCACGATGACGAGCTTCGGCAAAAATGTGGCATCTCCCGCACGACGTCGTGAAATACGTGCTGCCAGATCTTCGCGAACGCTCTTTGCGATCGCTGTGCCGTCAATTTTGGCCATCCTCGTGCCTTCCACAGTGATAAAACAAAGAGATGAAGAGTTCAATCCTCTTATCTGTATTAATGCATAGCACGCTTACCTCAGGCGACGATCGAGCCGTGCGTAAACGGCACAGGAAGAATATTGTGGGGTTAAAACAAGCAAACTAAATGAGCAGCAACATTTACACGTGGATAATGAGAGAAGTTAGACTTCAGGATTTCTATATTATGTCTTGTTTCGAAGAGTTGCCCCTATGACTAGAGTTAATCGTTCATGAAGATAATATGGAACCGGTGTATAGATTACAGAACATAGTTGGTCTCAAGTGGTTGGGAGAAGGAATAAGTCGCAGCAAGAGGTAGGCTATTATGTTTGAGTATTTAGTGCCTTTCAGCGTACAATAAAATCGGGTCATAGTCAACTGGTTATAAGTGGATAATTTAAAGCATGGTTACTGATATATCACGCGCAGCGTCAAACTAGAATTTACGGCAAAAAAAAATTAAATTACTTGTCAAGAGAATCAAATAAATAATCTAGGAACTACCTAGGAGTGCTTCAAGGCGAGATAGAAGTGCAGGGGAACTCCCAAGCTTCGAATCTGCCGCTAGTTCGGCTACGAACCGCCGTAACGACTTTTCGAACCCGCGATCGTACTGATCAACCCGGTCCAAAAACCATTCTAGTAGGTCCTCAGGATTGTAGACATCGCCTGATTTGGTTCTGTACATTGGTTGGGCGATAGAAGGTCGCTGCTCCTCAGGTAATGTTCCCCATTCAATCCATGCCATGGCACCATCACTAGCTGACAGGAAGTCGGCATACATGCGTACGAGGTCCAATAATCTCGACTGGAGTTTGAGCACATTGGCGTTGGTCAAGAAACATCGGCGCAAACACTCTGTGAGAAATTCCATATGGTCCTGGACGAGAGTATTCACGTCGGTGGTGCCCCCGGACGAGCGAACTTGGCGAAGCCGGGTTTCAAATGCTCGTGACCCTGATTCCAGCACATCCACTGCACAGTAGTACATCATATGTCCCACAAATAGCGCCATACGAGCCCTCAAGTCTTGAGCTCGACGTTTGGCCGCCTGTACATCAGGTTGCTCACTCTGGAATCGCCACTGGGGTTGTGTACTCTGGGAAACCCACGCTTTGCCAAGAGCATATTCAGCATGTTTTATTTCAGTCAGATGTCGAAATATAAACTGGTATCGACACACAGATACCCGAGACACCACTAGCGATAATGGGAATGGGATATCGAAATCAAGCTGAAATGCGTGTAGTGCTTTCATAGGCTGCTGACCCTCTCTGGTTTCACTAGTATCAACCTCAAGATCCTCTGAAGCTGCAGTGATCCGTAGAAGTTCTTCGCGAAGTGACATGGGTGCCAAATCAATACGACATTCGTCCGCATGAGGCTCTAGTGCCGACACACTGCCTTCCTGAGATAGCACAGCACCCAGCTTGAGCTGAAGACGTGCCACAGAGGCCTCAGTTACGGGTTTGTCTAGTTCACTAGCTGCACTCTGCAGGAATGCCAGCAGGAAGTCAGATCCCTCAAGAAAGAAGAAATAACGTAGACTAGTTAGCCTCTGCGCAAGGTCAAATTTGTCAAAGAGTAAGTCAAGAAGTGCTTTGTTTGCCCGGCGATATGCGAATCCAATGGCCTCAACGACACTAGGGTCTTCAATATCACGACCCAGAGAGTCGCCCTGATCCTTAGCTTCTATCAATCCGCCGCACTCACGAACAACATTAAGATACTTTCCCGCGGCAACAAGTCGGTTGTATACAGCAGAAGAGCCCAACTGGAGTGGCAAATCAAGCTTGCGTACCGTATATCGCTTAGCCCAGTGTTCATCGAACCGGTTTTCCGCCAATAGTCGCGGGTCAGCGGGAGTTTCACGGACCAGAAATTCATCGAAAAAATCCACGATTTCACCTCCCCAAATCCAGCGGGCCAGCATCTCTAAGTATGGCTGCGAGGCTGCTGCCAAGAGTTGTTTGAGCAGCAGTTGGGCAGGTCGATTGCCAATCTGGAGCTGCTGCATGGCCGCGAGTTGGCGAAGTACAGCTCCACCACGGAGCTCAATAGCCACATCCTTATTATCATGTTCAACTAACTGGTCGGTTGCTCGCTCACTCAAGTACTGCTCAGATAACGCAGTGTCGTCCTGGGCCTGGACCTTGAGATCGCGGCGTCGTTGTGACTCCTGCACCAGGGATTGTACAACATAATAGGCATATTGCAGCTTGGGCTCAAATGGCTGTAGCAATAACCACATCTTGTAGAGGGAAAACTCCGGGTCGGTTCGTGCTGCCGCCTCGACCCGAGCGACCAATCGCGTAAACTCATCTAACAGTGAATGAAAAGCCGCACAAAGCGCATGATTAACTCTGCCATGTTCACGATCCGTAAATGAGTCGGAAAACGTCTGTACAGCATAGCGCCAACGCGATATCTCCGCCAAGCGGCGTAACACTCCGGCTAATCCGGGATCAATCCCCGGATTGAAAGCATATTCTGGACCCTGGATCTGATCATCCCAGATTTCTGGGAGAAATGTGGCCACAAAGTGAACGTTGGCCCCTTCAGATCCACCAAGAACGTGCAACGCGTCCACTACGAGCTGGGCCTCCTGTTCAACGTGGTCTGCACTTAAAAGTGCAGCTGGAGGAGCCTCATGCGCAATTTTGCGTATTTTTGGCGGAGGTGCTAATCTGGAACCTAGGAACGATGGAGGAAGTTCGGCATCAAGCCTATCAACGTAGGGCCAGGCCATAGCGTCCGTGGACGCGCACCAGTTACGCGTTGTACACATTACGCACTAGTTCCGGAAATAATGCACATCATCGGTTGTGTATAAAGGATATTAGGCACATACATGGTGATTACTCTGGGGAGTTACGCACAACAGCTAACGCCACACTATATGTTCCTAACGCGGAGCGAGTACGATCGTGGAGTGTCCACGTTTAGCCCCGAGGGGCGCCTGTTCCAGGTCGAATATTCGTTGGAAGCCATTAAACTGGGATCCACAGCTATCGGAATCCGCACTCCTGAGGGTGTTCTTCTGGGTGTAGAAAAGCGGGTGACTTCGGCGCTACTCGAGTCATCCAGCATCGAGAAGATTTATGAGATTGATAGGCATATTGGGTGTGCTATGAGTGGCCTTACGGCTGATGCGCGAACCATGATCGATCATGCGCGTGTTGAGTCTACTAACCATGCTTTCAACTATGATGAGCCTGTAGGCGTTGAGTCGGTAACCCAGAGCGTATGTGACCTTGCGCTTCGTTTTGGTGAGGGTGCTGATGGTGAGGAACGTGTAATGTCCCGGCCATTCGGTGTGGCATTGCTTGTTGCTGGTGTAGACGAGCGGGGCCCCCAGTTGTACCATACGGAACCCACGGGAACTTTCTATCACTACGATGCTAAAGCTATCGGGTCTGGATCCGAAGGTGCACAAGCAGAGCTTGAACAAGAGTATCACTCCTCACTGACATTAGCCGAGGCCGAAATCTTGTTGCTCAAAGTCCTTAAGCAGGTGATGGAAGAGAAGCTCGAGGCCAAGAACATCCAACTCGCCAAAGTAACCAAGGAAGACGGGTTCCATGTGTATACGGAATCGGAGTTGACAGCTGTGGTGGAACGACTGGCTGAGGCACTCCCTGCTGACGATGAAGAGGCCCACTAGAGTAGGTCTGGTATAAAAGCATTTAGTTGGTGAATCCCAGGAACGTTAATATGAGCTACGTGGTAATATTTCGTGATAGTAAAGGGGTGGACTTCCCACGATAGAAGTTTGTCTGGGGTTTGAGCCAGATCCTAATGCCACCACTCAATACCTACGGGGTTTACTAGGTTGCACAAGTAGTTACTATGATAAGCAGCTTGGATATATTGCAATCCAATAGTCTAGTTATAGTATTCAAGTATGCTTGATGGTGATTTAATGTACTGGCATGCGAGCAATATACAGACTCCACCAAGAATTGCGCCAGTACAACGTGCAATTATTGTAAAAACCTCGAGTTTCAACAGTTCAGCTTCCAAATTAATTATTAAAAGATATATTTTAGCTTCCGAATGTGGCTCTCAAGTCCAATTGTGAGTAGCAATGTACTTGTGTTCATCTCACCGCAGCTCACTAGGTTACGACCAGGTTCTATCAAACAATATACCAAACTAGTTAAAAACAAAACAATGCACTGACCACTATCTAGCCTCTAGCTTCAAACTACTGAAATGACACCAATCTCAAGCTCTAGGCCTTACTTGGTTTTCTTCGCGCTCATAGAAGCCTATATCTGAGTAAATCACACTAGCAACTAAAATAGATAATATTAAATACACTTCATAGATCTTTAAACTCCTCAACTCGCTTGATCGAGTACGACACGAAGCGCAACATTAAGTTAGACTGACCAGATACGCAAGAGGCCAGATGCAACAATTAAATCAGAACTCCGCGAGGTGTTCAAACTCTGGGAAGTCACGCAATTTTTGCTGGAAGAAGCGTTCGAGCTTGGTAGCGTTCTTGTAGTATGTGGTATTCTCGCTGTTGTACTTGCGACAGTTATCGAAGATGAGACGGGCATCATGCACAAAGTCATCCATAGAGTCGTACTGATCCTTTTCCAGCTTAGATTCCATGGTTCCTAAGTCCATAGGCTCCTTAATTAGATCGTAATAATCCGGAACATCGTCTCGCGACACCGGGGCAGTGAACGGCCAAGCGGAAGGGTGCGCCTGCATTTCCGTCAAAAGATGCTGCATTATGCCATGCTCACCTCGTCGTTTGGGCCTTCGCGCCAGCGCGTCGATCCCTGGGGTCCACCCAGCCTCCTTGACGCCGGGAATCAGCATGGGGTCGATCTCGACCGGTTCCCCATCGCTAGCAGCTTTGAAAGCTTGCAAACCTTTATGAACCACAGAACTCCGGTCAATCTCTCGGATCTTTTTATTAATTGCCGCCTTTTGCAGCAGAAGAATCTTGGCAGCATCCAGGTACCGGATCCGGGGCACCATAGTGCACTGCATGAGGGTACCACCCTCATAATCCTTGATGTAGCCCATCCACTGTTCCTTAGGAAGCGAGATATCCTTGGTAAATCCCTGCTTTTTGAAGTAGCCAATCGCATAGTTGTCGGCGTAAGTCAGGAAATGCCGGATGCTCGACGTGTTTTTGACATAGTCCTTAAGGTGATTCATGAGATGGGCACCATATCCACGCACCTGTTCTGTACTTGAGATAGCACAGAACACAATTTCGGCAAACCGATGAGACTCAAACGGTCGATAGGCAATGCCACCAACGACGGTCATGGGCTTTCGAACAACCGCGATCGACACATGGCTACGATCATAAACCAACCGGGAGATATATTCTCGAGGCATTTTGGGCAGTTGCCGTTGAAAAATGTTCTTTAACCCTGTCAGGATCAAGAATGACTCGTGCGATCCATCATTATTCACGACGCGAAACTCGATCTTACCCTCGCGTTCCTCGACCATAGCTGGCCGTTCCTTGAAGCTGTACTCAACACCATCGTACTTAAACAGCACATTATAGCGATCGCCAGTGTCATCTTCCTCGTGATCATTGTCATTAGCGTTGGAATCACCTTCATCTTTGGCCTCATTACGAGCCTCCGCCTGGCCAATCGCAGTCTCCATAGCTCCTTCAAGAACCTGGGCTTCATTTTTGCCTTCTGCAGTGGCTTCCGGAGCACCAGCTGACGCTTCACGGGCCGGAGGCGTGTCGAGCTTCGCCCGCTTAGCCTCGGGCTCCATTCGCGTCGGTATCGCCAACCGCTGACGTCAGCGAGATCATGATGACACCATCTAGCCCATGACGTCATGGCGGGCGGCCCAAACGGGACTGGATTCGGCTACGTGTACTCTAAACTAATATAAACCAATCTAATCTAAGTCTGGCATTTCCTCGATTTCATCGTCTGCGGAATCCAGCAAGTCCAGCGTCTCAGTTTGCCTCTGTAGCTCGCCCAGCCCCGACAATTCAGTGACGTATTCCGGATCATTCAAGGCATTTTTAACGAATTCCCAACCATGATGTTGCCAGGAACTCACCACAGGCGCACCACATCCTGAGCAGCTCCTAAATGCGGGCCCCCACACTTTCATGGTCTCGTAGTGGCGTAGGAAGCCACGCAATTGGTGGGGCAGCGGGCCCATGGTAGTTTCAGAATTTGCGGGTGCACGTGCACCTTCTGGATGCTGTCGCATTTGAGCAAACAGCTCTACAGCAGCTCCTGAAGCTAACATGGCTACTCCGGGCCTGGTGACTGTGCACATTTGGTCGAGGGTGTTTCTGGACACCGAATCTAGTGGGGCAACCACATCGTTACAAAAGTAGCAACCCAGGTTAGGCCCTGAAACGCTGCGATGGATATGCTCAGTTGCATCGCTGGTTGACTCCTCGGCTGCATCGGCGGGCTTTAGAGGAACGCCGTGCCTCATCACCAAGTATGAGTCGAAGCCAATGGCCACGTTAATCACCGGCTTTGCCATACCCTGGGATATCACGGTAGGCAACCAACGGCTCTCCCGACTGTCCATCAATAAATATACAACATCGTGAGATTCTATAAGACCCACCAGCTGCTCGTAATCCGCATGTTGACGTTGTTCACTGGTGATAGGGTGACCTGCCATCGGGATTTCAAGACTCAAACCATGAGCATTTACCCCAGGAAAGATCAAACCAAGCGCTTTGGCTGCTGCTTCTGCCTTGGGAGCATTGACACGTGCATCTTCGTGAGAGAATAGCGGCTGCCGAACCGGGTTTGAATAAGATACGTGCCCACTATCGACAAGGGTGATAGTCCGCACACCCCAAGCCAGTAAACCACGCGCCACATAACATCCCAAAGTGCCTGCACCGAGCAGAAGAACCCGGCATTCTTTTACGGCATCCAAGTTTATTTGTGGAGCCGCCCGCCATTTCATGAGTTTGAGATTCAGGTCCACCGCCTGATCCGCGAGATCCAAGGGGTTCATTAGTGAGGACAAGTCAGCTAGTTTCGGCAGCAATCGGCCTTGGCCGTTACGTTCCCATCCTTCACCTTTAGATGGTACCGACCAGTCGACGAGATCTATTTCAATCCAACGGCTCCTAAGGACTCCTCCACGAGCTGAAATACTTGGAGGATCCCTAAAGAGATACACACGGACCTTTGGAAGATCAGTATGGGTCTTGAGAACTGCTGCGAGATTCGGAAGGTGCCATGGCAACGCCGACTCGGTTGTTGAGCCGAAGTCGACAATCCCTACACTTCCTTTGGTTTCGCTCAAGGGAGAAACTGTATCATCATCTTCATTGATTGCAAAGAATAGCTGCTTTGATTCACTAATGGCAGCATTCAACTTTGCGGATGGTTCTTTTTCGCTGATGAGTCCTAATCGTAAATTCGTACCGCTTAGAGCTGGAAATAGAAACCAATAAAAGAACCGGTACTTTTTCAAATCCGAGAATGTGATCATTTGGAATCGCATCAGCTCATCCGGTTGTCGCCACGCCACACCACTACGGATCTTCTCGCTGAGGTCTGCAACCACATTTCTCTGGAATTCTAGCTTGTCAAGTTCTTTGAACTGCTCAATTGTATTCAAATTCATCAGCTTACCGTTTATAATGTAGTCAGAAGTGGCTTCAAGCCCAGATGGCTCACTGGAAGCCATGCTTGAGGTACTGAGACGCAGAGCTGGGGGGCGTCCTGGAGCTAACGGCAACGCCATTGCACCAGTGATGTCGACGCTTTCCTCAGACAACTTTGCCTCATTTAGTTTCCACTTGCCCAACTCGCTAAAAAATGGCGCGTCTACAAAGCTCTTGATGGGCGCGTACTCCATGACCCACAGTTACACTGCTCACGCCAGTGTGCGTAAGCCCTGCTCAATGCTATTCGCTGACTCATCGCATAGCTATCATCGCCGAATTACGCATACATACCCCGACAATCCCCCGACGTCGGTGCAGACCCTTGCGATGGTGCAAATACTTCGCAGCTCCCATGAGTACGTGCATAGTTTCGAGACCACTACAAGTGCCCACTTTCGAAAGTATTCTGTCCCTTGCAACCCATTTACGGGCCATGTGACGTCGTGTGATACTGTCAGGGCATCGGTAGTTAGCACTGATGGACCAATGAAGGGGTGCCTATACGTTGAAAGACTCCTCCACAAAACTGGGAATATGCCTACACTGCTCCAGCATCTTCTGGGCAATATTACGGCATGCTGGATCCTTGAGACTGCCATCGTCGATCCCAAGGCTCGCACCTTAAACAGCTGGACACGAAACATCGATCATCGCCGAATACTGCATGTCGACGATGTTACTGCATACAGGGATACGTCTACCGGTTCTTCGCATAGCACCCGTGTTGATCACAGCCTCCGATTACGGTCTCGTCTCCGGTTCGGGTTACGTGACCAAATCGAACGTATGGGCGGCCAATATTTCCTTAGCAGTATTGCAAACTCGCGTCAGGCCATGGTCTTTGCGATCCAACGACTCGCTGCGCCCATGTAACGCTCGTGGCCTGCTGACGCCTTATATTACCTAGAATTGGGCGGGCGAATTCTTCCCGCTCAGCTAAGCATTGTCATGTTCTCAATATTCAAGCGCTCTACACGCGGAGGAGCACATTATCATGGGGCTAAGACGAGACTTGTTCGAGTACTGGAGACAGAGATTGCTATCCTAGATCGCATACTCGCTGTCAATTCTAGTTTTGGGGTCTCCGCAGACGGCTCGTCTCAGGTCGGTTCCGAAAATGACGATAGTGGTGATACCCCTGAACCCCCCCAAGATCCCGACAAGACGCTTCTAACCGATGTGATACTAGCTACTAATTTGTTTCATGGTCCCAAAGTCCTATCGAAGTATCCGGAGTCTGGCCTAGTGGCCGTGTTGGTGGCAGCTAGCAATTACTGCACTGGGCTCAAGGTTGCAGGACGTGTGACACGAGCAGAATTACGGCTCATGGAGTATCTCAGCTCCGTCTCATCTCGTGACACGACCTTCGCTGCAAGCTGTGACCGTATTTACGACCGAGTTGTGGCGACCTCAGATGCTAGTGCTCGCTTAGCTGTACACCATAGTGACCTCCGCAATCTTTACGTATATCTACTAAGCCGTCTTTAGCACAAATGTCTGTAACTTATTGTTCTGATTGAGGGCATAGATGTGCCGGTTTACGCCCCTGAGAACCTCCGGGCTGTAAACCCTAGCCCCTCTCCCGCCCCCACTTAGCTTCGTATATAAATAGAACAGCCAGGATTCATTATACTAATATTCATATTCCATTCAGTGGAAATCCGCAGAAGAACAGCATCTATATGATCCAGAATACGGCGTACAGTCCACTAGGTAGTTTGGGCCATAACTCTGAAGCATCCTTAGGCTCTGAGAATCGTATCCCGGGTCCGTATATTATCCATTCAATGGCAGAATATCCCACGCGTCAAAAACTAATAGTTCCTATTGTTGGCAATGGAGGGGTACCGGTGCGTCCACCCCCTGCAGCATGTGTGTTCGTAGGCCACTTGCCATGCCGACCAGTGGATGAGCTTTACCAAGAGCTCCAAGCACTCTTTACCAAATGGGGACTTGTAATATCACTCAAAGTCATATCTGGGGAGGGATTTGGTTCTGAAGACGATAGTGGGACGGATGAGGGTAACCACAGCTACCAGAGCCGCCGGGACAGCCAGCAAATAACCAAGCGACCGTACGCTTTTGTTCAGTATACCACCCCTTCAGAAGCCTCAGCAGCTGTCGCAGCTACGAGCAGAACTGCAGTAATTGGGACCACAATCCTTAAAACCGAACTTGCCAAGGTCAACAGGACACTGTTTCTTGAGCCAGCCCGTAAGTACGGCAATGTTTTATCTCAATTTGAGATACACGAGCTTCTTGCAGGATTCGGAGCGCTGGAAGAAGTCAATTGGCTTCTATATCGTGGATTTGGGTGCTGGTTTGCCCGCTTTGTGTACCGAAGTGACGCTGCAAACGCGTACCGAGCACTGAGCAAGGCGCCCTCCCCTCAATCTCCAGGACTGGGATCAGGTATTTCTGTGTCATGGGTTAGGAACCTACAGCCCCATGAGATTGCCGCTACGAGCGCATTCACAGCAGTGGATCGACCAGTAATATCGTGGACTGGTCCCAGCTTCGACCCTTGCAAACTTTTTGTGAGCAATATCCCCCCTTCTACATCAGAGGAAGAATTAGCGGCCATGTTTTCAACTTTTGGAGTAGTTTCACATGTGCAACTTGCTCCCGCTGGTCGCAAGTCTATATACGCCTTTGTGCACTTTGGTGATGCAGATAAAGCATCACGGGCTGTTGAGTGTACTGACCAAACAGTATATGAGGGCCGCAAATTGGTAGTGAAGATATCACGGTCTCAGGATCCACCTACTGTTGTCATTCCAGTCCCTGCACGAGCTCCAATAATGACACAACGCCTGCATCCGCAATCACCAGACCGATTGGCGGGTCGACCAACCACACACATAGGCCCATCTCTGAACTTCGAAGATATTATGAGCTCCGTATCTAGAGTTGGTATACAGGCAGGCCCCAACATTGTTCAACTTGTCCACAAATCTGAAGAACCGCTTCATTGACCCTCAGACCCGCTCTTACGCATATGCTTGCATAAGCCCGCCACTACGCATATGACCTAAGCGGGGCCTAAGCAACCCGATAAGGTCCACACGTAAATGCCTTTAAAGGGAGTGTCATGTGGTCCAATGCCAGAACCCGGAACCAAGCAAATCTTCTTCCCAATCCTACATAACTTGTATCTATTATATATCTAACGTTATAACTAAAGAATCCTCTTTAGGCTCACGGTTTGCCCCCGATCTACTGTGTCCGGTTGTAAAGGCGATCTCCCAACCGGTTAAAATGCACCGTCTCAAGTACTGTCAGCCACACTTCCTTACTTTAGAGTCTTGGCTTCCGCACTATATAGAACTCCTGACACGAGTAGTGGAGTGGATGCTGCCTCAAACGAGTTCCACCGTGATCCGACCGCGGATTCATCGGAATCGCAGTAGCAGCAGCTCCTCATCATCGGATCCCCGGCATCACCACGGGGATGACACTACGATATTGCATGTGGAAGAGTTCCTTGACGATCATCTTCCTCCTGAGTTCTTCCGACAGGACATTGTACGCCTAACACACGAACTACGCATTCCTGGCTGGAGTGCTGTGGAGCAGGACATGGCTGAAGATCTTGAGCTGATCCGGATTTCCGGTGCTTTGACCAATTCAGTATACTGTGTACGACCTCCTGGCTACATCAAAGAACGGATCAAGCGAGAATATGCGGGCCGCCCTTATCACCACCGGCTACCTCCAACATTGCTACTCCGAGTGTATGGTCCTCAGGTGGGGTTCTTGATTGATCGAGATCAGGAGTTAGCGACTGTTGCGCACCTCACCAAGCACAATATCGGGCCTCGGTTAATGGGAACATTCACGAATGGCCGATTCGAGCAGTATCTTAATGCCACTCCTCTGACACGTCACGATCTGCGCCACCCCGAAACTAGTGTTTTGATTGCCAAGCGCATGCGCGATTTGCATGATAATGTTCCACTTGCGCCTAAACAACGCAAAGAAGGCCCGTTGGTATGGCAAAATCTGCAAAAATGGCGTCCTGTGGCCATGGAGCAGATCGAACGGTTCGAGGCGCGAACGCCTGGAATCTCTGCCGAGATCCTTGGTACTCCTGATCCTGCACAATTTTGGGCTGCTCTGGAGGCCTACGAACGCTGGCTCGCCGAGAAGTATCCAGAGATGTCAGAAATGTTAGTGTTCAGTCACAATGACACGCAATATGGCAACATTCTGCGCCTGGAGCCGCCAAAGGGCTCACCCTTACTGCAACCCCAAAATGAGCACCGTCAGCTCGTAGTGATTGATTTTGAATACTCGGGACCCAACACACGGGCCTATGATATCGCGAATCACTTCTGTGAATGGATGTCTGACTATCATCACCCCACAATGTCATATCATATCTGGTTGGACAGGTTTCCCACACGCGAAGAGCAGCTTACTTTCATCAATAGTTATGTGGAGCATGGTAGCTCTGACTTTGACGAGGCCAAGATGGATGCCGAAGCTGCCCAACTGATGCAACAGACTGCAGAGTGGGTACCGGCTGTATCCGCTCACTGGGCCATTTGGGGCATTGTACAGACCCCTGCTGACCAGGATCTGGAGATTCGAGAGGAATTTCTCCTGAAAAATAAGAGTTATGAATTGCTACCCAGTCAGGAAGTGCCTGGGGAGTCATCGTCGCGGGCGGGTAGTGAACCTCTCGAAGGTGATGCTGAGGGAGACGTGTTTGACTATGTTTCGTACTCGCGAGAGAAGATACAGCTGTTTTGGCATGATATTCGGGCGCTGGGCGTCCCAGTTCCTGCAGTTGGATCCGTCGCAACAGATTCCATTTTGACCACGTAGGATACATTATCTGTAGATGTTTAGCTTAATGGGTTCTATGACCTATTTATTGATAATTGATTATAGTATTTCTGTTGAAAGTTTTGAGAAAGTTGTGAGTGTATAGGATGAATAGGACTTGGGGGAGCCTGAGAGATCCGAAGGAATACTGGGACTACGGGAGAATGGAAACCCTGAGTTTATCTATAAAGGTTGAATATACAACTAATGCTGATGGTTATACTGTGGATATGTGGAATTAGCTCAGACTGAAGCTGTCCAAAAGTCCAAACGGAAGAAGATGCCCACCCCTAAAGTGATATCCTGATCCAGTTGTAATATACGTTTGCTAGGGTGAAATTCTACTACTCAGATCCTTAGACAGTTTCTGATACTAACATCTAGACCAGACCAAATCAATGGGATAAGGTTCGGGTGTTCACTCTATTATCAAAATATCTTCACAATATACCAAATTATGATCCGAACACAAGCATACTCCAATCCACTTATAAAAAATATCACTGTCACGGATTGAATCGGACTATCATCTACCTATATCATCTAATCGTCATGGAATCACCTTGTATATCGCCAATTAATCACCACAGCAGCATCTTACGCGGGTCCTCGATCAACTCCTTGATGGTGCGCAGGAACGTCACCGCCTCACGACCATCCACAATACGGTGGTCGTAGGTGAGCGCTAGATACATCATCGGGCGGATCTCCACCTTGCCATTGATGGCCACAGGCCGCTCCTTGACACCATGAAGCCCGAGCACCGCACATTGCGGCACGTTGATAATGGGCGTACCCATGAGCGACCCGAACACGCCACCGTTAGAAATGGTATAAGTACCACCAGCCATGTCCTCAAGGGTCAACTGGCCATCGCGGGCACGAAGGCTGAGACGCAGGATCTCCTCCTCGAGTCCAATAACGCTACGGGACTCGGCGTTGCGTACCACAGGGGTCACCAGACCCTTAGGGGTAGCCACGGCCACCGAAATATCCACATAGTCGCGGTACACAATGCTGTCACCCTCAATGGAAGCATTAACGGCAGGAATATCCTTCATAGCCAGAGTCGAGGCTTTGGAGAAAAGACCCATGAAGCCGAATTTGACACCATCCTTCTTGATGATCTCGTCCTTATACAACTTGCGCATCTCGAGAACAGAGCTCATGTCGACCTCGTTGAATGTGGTGAGAGAAGCGGCCGTGTTCTGGGACTCCTTGAGACGTTCGGCAATGCGCAACCGCATACGGTTCATCTTCACAAAGTTTTCTTGGCGAGAGAAGTTACCTTCGGTCTTTGCGGGGCCCTCAGAAGGCTTGGAAGCAGGCTTAGGAGCAGGCTTGGCGGCTTCCTTCTTGGGCCCCTCCTTCTTGGGAGCCTCGGTAGGTTGGGGAGCAGCAGCAGCCTCTTCCTTCTTAGGCTCCTCCTTAGGAGCCTCCTCCTTCTTCGGCTCTTCCTTAGGAGCCTCTTCCTTAGGCTTGGCAGCACCTCCAGCTGGCGCATCGCCAGGCTCAATTTTCAGCAGATCCTGGCCGACCGAGACCTCATCCTCAGGTGCTGCCAGCAGCTCGGTAACGGTTCCGCTGAAAGGTGCTGGGACCGACACATCGATTTTATCGGTTTCAATGACCGCCAGCTCCTCATCTGCAGCCACAAAGTCGCCCACCTCCTTAGTGTACTCACGAAGGGTACCTTCAGAGATAGATTCAGCCATAGGAGGAACTTTAACAACCTCTGCATACGTGCGAATACTGTGACCACCCATTCTGAGCGAGGGAGAAGTCACAGGGCGCGTTAGAACGCTGGACTGAAGTAGCGAGGCGCGCACTGCGGCGGGAGAAGCCATCTTACCAGAGTTACGGTAAGAAGCCGCCCTCGAGCTGCTCAGCAGCCTACGTGCAGCATTATAAGCTCCTTTTCTAGCTACCGCACATCTGCAAGTTGTCCGAATCATTTTCAAATCGCTGCTGTAGTTGGCGAAGCGATGATTGGTTTCTAGGCTTACTTAGTCACCCATGGTGGGCCGATGGTCGGGGAGGCCAGTGCAGTTGCGCACTATGTACTGTATGCACATTATCACTAACGGTCAAATTTACGCATTGCACTATGCATTGCCCTGTTCATTACGCATTTTGCTTATGCATTGCATCCGCCTCATTCATGCCTTTGGTAGACTACGATGATGGGGATGATCCAGAAAAATCTACGGAAAACGTTGTAGTGCCTCCAATAGATGCCGATCTATTCTATCTCCAGCGCTTCCCCGCCCATAATATTTCCCATGTGCGGCTCGACTATGTTCCTGAGCCGCATGTGGCTACACGGCTCCATGCTACTGTCCCCATTGATCTCGGGTTCCGGTCACATGTTTTGACTGATCTAGGGGCTCTGGATATACTCCATATAAGTTTAATTGCCGACCCATTGCCGTTGGATCGTGGCCAGGACCTCTTGGACGCTGTATATACGACTCGTCGCGAATATAGACCGGGCCCAATCCACATACCCCTGAGAGGTACCATGGCCACAGTTATCAATCCTGCTCATAATCGGCAATTCTGGACCTTGATTCTTGCTGATGGCGGTGGGAATGATTTTCGTGAATTCACCGCTCTGCTCAATGCCCGCCTTGGCCTAGTGCCCCCTGCCGAACCGCACATGTCACTCGGAAGCAGACCATACCCAACAACTGGTATCGAGCCCGAACTGAACTCAGATATATTAGACCTGGGAATGCTTGAAGTCAAGACTATTAGCGTCCGCGTGGGCTCCGAGATCACGTGCGTAGATCTCGCTTGCGCGTTAACCACGTGACCAGATCTGCCCCCACTGCCGGCAGTTTACTACTTTCCTAATCGGGATATGATGCGCAAACCGCCCGCGCCCGGCTTAAAAACATTGATGGCGCGTGTCAGCGGCTCCGTAACACCTCCGATATAACAAAACCCCTTCGATTGAACCTGGCCCTCTTCAGTAATGGCCGAGTATGCCCGGCAATTCGAGCTCGACCCGGAGCAGTTGTCGAATCCTGGCAGCGTCCCACTGCCCTCTGGCGACTTCGAGCCTTTTTTCGCGGAATATTCGCAGTATGATGCTGCACTTGAATCTAGTTTGAATACGATCCATGATCTAGGAATCTCCAACGGCTTATCATTACCCTTGCCAGGGTCGATAGAATCGATGTCTGGAACCATATCTGGATCGATGTCTGGCCCCGGGATGATGATGCCCATGCCCGGCCAATCCTATATTAGGCCTTATTTGAAGCCTCCGGAACTGGCAAATCTTGACCTTATTCCCGAGGAAGACGACACTCTTGCACTGGGGCCTGAACTATCTTCATCTCCGCAGAAGCCTCACATGGATAATAGCGATTTTGGAGCATTGAGCCCACCTCATGTGGGTAGATCCTCCATGTATCCACCGTCATCACCACCTACAAGCCCCGTCCGACCTGTAGGACGCCATCACACACGAGTCGACTCTCTCGGAATTTCTGGAGCTGCCTTACCACGTCCTGTACCACTCATTTTCCCATCAACAACCTCTGAGCGTCAATCCAGCAATGTGGCAAGTGCAGGGCCCTCGGAATTATCGGTGCCATCTCAGAAGTCGGGCCCCATGACACCTTTGACGCCAATGACCCCGATGACACCGGGAATGGCCCCCCCTGTGCCGCAACCAAACTTCCAATCGCTTATGGCTCCACAGCCTCCTTCTTCTCCATACGCATCGTCTCCATATGCCTCACCTTCCCATGTTGGTAGTGCTAGTTTGTACTCTAGCCCCATGAGACCACAACCAGCTGCCGGGTATTCCCCTGGGAGATATTCCCCTGGAACAAGACAGAATAGGCTCGCAGGGCACCAAAATGACCACTACCACCAAAACGAAAGTGATGGATATGACGAAGAATCAGACTATCTACCTCAAAGTGCTACCCCCAGTCCCGATTTGCCCGAGCATGGGCAGGGAGACCTCGATGATGATGCTTTCAAGTGGCAACCGATTCTTACCGTGCCTCGAGACCAAAGTGCATCTTCTGAAAAGATCATTGCTAGCCAGCGTTCTCGAAAGAAACAACGCAAGTCATGTTTACCTCCGGGCACCGTTGATGAATACGTCCAGGAATCAGGAGATGGCACATACACATGTCTTTACCCACACTGCGGGCGCCTTTTCCGACGAAGATACAATTTGAGATCTCACATTCAGACCCATTTGAGCGACCGTCCTTATGCCTGTGCCGAGTGCAGTGCCAGCTTTGTGCGGCCTCACGACTTGAGAAGACACCAGCGTGTTCATAGCACACAGAAAGAATATTTGTGCCCCTGTGGCAAAGGTTTCAACCGGCAGGATGCTTTAACACGACACCGACACCGTCAAATCTGTGAGGGAGGCATTGCGCCACCAAGTGGCTCACGTACCGAGGGCCCGAAGAGAAGGGGGCGGCCCCCCATCAAGACCAATGACGAAGACGAGCACGACGACTACTATGATGGTGACCATGAGAGCACCTAAAGTCTGTGACCGTGAACTTTTCTAACCTTATGTATTATTGTTCGATTTAGCATTTTGAGCGGTATTCGGGACCTTTCCTTGAATATTGTGATAGTACGCATTCCAATCACTTGTATCAATGTATGATAATTGACTGGCTGCTAGCAATTACTTTCGTGTATACATCGGGACATTAAAAGAGATACCATAATACTAGCTCTCTGTTTGTCTCTCTTAGAAATTGTCCCCTCGCTATGGCTCTAGTGCATATCAATATGAGAGCAGTTGCCAGGTTACATATATCTTTCAATAACACCACTATTATACGACGCTACATATCTAAGGTCCACACATATGATTGAAAGTGTTAGTAGGGAATGCCATTCGTGATGCGCTGGAACTCGTCATAACCCTTGGTGAAATTAGACTCGTAGCTTCGCGAGATAAGGCGCCGCATATATTGAGCAGCATCACGCTCGCTACGACCAAGCGCAAAACGACCACGCAGCTTGCCCAGAGTGTCGCCCTTGAAGCACGGCAGGCCACTGTCGAGCATTGGAGCAACCATGCGGCAAATATCCTCAGCATATACCCGAGCAGCCAGGAATGCCTTTACACATAGTTCCTCGAACCACTTGTACGGCTGAGCAGAAGGTGAGCCGCCCATGACAGCCACCATCTCCTTTGTGAGCTTGAACGGTGCGGCCTCGAAACGCACTCCACCAGGGACGATCTCGAAACAGAATCCAAAATCGATGTGAATAACATGACCGGCATCGTCATACATGATATTACCATTATGGCGGTCCTTGAACTGGATGAGCCATGATATCACTGAGTAGGCAGCCATGGATTTGACGAAGTTGTTACGGGCGCGCTGGAACTCGATGCTATCCTCGCCACCGTATTTAGACACAAACCATTCGTGCAGTCCATTGACGGCCTCGCGACCCAACATATCTCGTGAAATCGAGTTGGGGAGCACATCAATCACACCACATCCGGGGGCTGTGGCGGTTACTTTGTAAGGGAATACGAACAAATCAAGCCCCCAGTGGTCCCAAATTGAGCGGAACACACTGATAATTTGTAGGGCCAGTAGATCCTGGCGACAGTCATCGCCGACCTTAAAGATAGCTCCCTGCCATACGTCGTAGCTGTGAACATGCGTTTGCAGGTCATCACCCAGCTCGAGATCATCGCGATGAATCTTGAATTTAGCAAGGAATGGTGCTTTGGCATGACTCTGGAGGGGTTTGCCACTTTCACGGTCGATCTCTACCACCGTACCATCCGGATTACTCGGAAGGTACACACCATCAGGCACTTTGATTTTAGCCATTTCTTCGTCGATCTTGGCCTTCTTCTCAACCTTAGATTTCTTAATGAACGGCTTGAGCTTTCCAGAAATGTCCGTAACCTCATTAAAGAACCCGAACTCAGTGTCATAGTACAACTGCTCATCATCCGTGAACGACTGACGCAGCCGATTCAAGACGCGGTCCAACGTTGGCTTCATCGGGTCCGGCTGAGTGCCATTATCATCCATATATGAATTAGCATACATGTTCCAAATGATTTGATGGGCGAACTTTTGCGAGAATTTGGCTGCTTCCAGGATGTACTCTTCCACGTAGCCGTTATCGGCATCATAACGCAACTGCTGGACGATTTGGGGTACGTAGAAGAAACATTTCTCGATGGGATGCATTTCCAACGAGCGTAGCGCGTACTGGATCAGATAAGAGTCGCGACCAAACCGCGGCGACAGCAGGTTAATCGACTCGATGGGGCTCACTTGGGCCCAGTAAAGCGCCACGTGTCTTTCGGGAATCTTTCCGAATACATCCACAAGGTACTGAAGAGCGCCAGAACAGCGCCATACAGCTAAAGGCTCGCTTCGAAGCAGCTCTACCAGCAGCTCTAATGAGCCCTTGGTGGTAGCCCATCGGACACTATAGACTGCTAGCAAAGGATCCACTTCCCATGCTTGTTCAACGTCTTCTGGAGTGAGTGCTGCAGCCACCGTTTCGACTCTTCGTTCACCCAATGGATCCAACCACACCAACAGCCGTTGGTGCTCCTGGGCGGCGAACTTAGTCCACAGTCGGGAGCGGGGTGATGGTCTTAATGCACTTAGACGACCAAGAATGGTACCCAATAATGCTACCATCCGCCTCTGTTCCACTCTATTGCCACCATATGGCCATTGTGGTGCCTCTTGGCGGTACCATGCCAAGCCAGCATCTAGTAGCGCATCCTCGAGTGCAGTCTCAGGGTTATGGGGGTCTATGCGATGCAGATTCGCGAGAATATCCAAGGAAAGCACCAGAAGCGATAATCTAGCTGGTCGAGCTAGCACATGCATGCTGGCATATCGAGAAAGTCCCCGTAGCGACGAAAGTGCAAACTGGCGGAAGATGGGCAGGAATGGCCCCTTACAGTTAACTGAAGAGTGTACCATCGAGGTAAGAACCTCCAAAAGCTTTAGATGGGGTGCAAAAAGTCGTCCCATGCGCCCAATCTGCCGCAACAACGAGGTTTTGTTCGTGGGGGCATACTCCATGGCAGTATTAAGTGGTTCTTCAGTGTCTAGAGCCCGACTAAAGAGGCCTTTCCGAGATCGAATAGTGCGTAGCCAATGGTCTACGACTGTCCAAACCACCACAACGCGCAAATCCGGTTGGGTGTGGCCAATGCGCTGCCAAAACGCAGCACCAACACTTATGGCTTGGGCTGTGAATGCGCGGAATGCCACATCTACAGCTCTTTTAACAACCCATATCCGTTGATATTGTGGGCCTGAGGCCATAATGTTGCTGCTTAAAGCGTAGACAGTATCTAGATCGTCGGCAGTCGGATGGCCCTGCAGCAGCCTCGAGTACTCGCTCACAACATATGCAAACTCGGTCTTTTGCGGACCTTGCGAGCGTAAATACTGCGCCAAGAAGTCTCCATGGGTGCTACGGCCCATTTCAAGCGCAAATGTGCGGCCCAACGGGGGCATTCGTGCCCCACCGATGCCATCACCGTCATCATGATGGCGCTCGTCACCCGTGAGTGGATCTTCAAGATAAATCGCAAGCAGAGACTTTGTATCTGTCTCCATGCGATCCAGAAGCAGCTTGAACCAGTGTCGTGCCTGCTTTTCGAGGTGAGAAAGCGCCTCCTGGCGGGCGTCATACATATCCGACAGTTCGAGACGTACGCCGCTTCGCGCCGACACAAACTCGGCCCTGGGTTCATATTCATCCTCTTCAGCATCAATGCACGACTCCTGCATTAGCGTAAGAAGATCGAGCAACGCGTACATTGAGGTACGGTGGCAGAGGACAGCCGGCAAGCTTTCAATGATTGTTCCCGCCAAATCGGATGCTACACGGCGGACCGTCTCAACACGATGACAGCACAGCTCTAATAGTTCCTTGAGCTGCTCGGCTGCTTCCTGGAGGGCGAATCCTGGGCCTAACAGATGGAGCCTTCGTACGTAGTCGTGAATAGAATGGCGAGCTACTGCACGCATTGACCCAAATCCAGTCCCAGTGCGGAAATCAGGGTCCTCAAAGTAACGTGGAAGATCAGCCACAAGTCCCTGACGAACTCTGAGCCCCTCTAGCAGTAGAGTCGAGGCCAAGAACATCGTCTTGACAACGCCCAGTCCCGGCTTCTGGGGGACAACCATCGCCACGGCATCACGCTGTTGGTGGAATACACCACTGGGAATGCCTCTACGAAGCACAGGATTCAACTCAAGATCCGATTCAACATGATTGGCACTAGTCTCCGATACCAGGGGCGGAGTCGACCGCGCTACCGTCTTTAGAGCAGATAATTCGGTATCATTAAGATCGGAGGCATCCACATGAAGTCCTAGCATCGCTAAATTGAACCAAGCATCCCGGAATTTGGCCATAACAGTCCAGTCATCTTCGACATCCAAGGGGCGGTCAAGTGGGCTCGGTAACAGCGCAGCCAGTGGTGCAAGAAGATACCGTACAGTCTGGTAGGCATGCTTATGCGCGGCATCTGCTGTATTCCCACTCTGAGGCTCTCCCCGGAGCACGATCTGGTCCAACAGGTGCTTGAGGTAGATACGGTGCAGCAATGATCCTGGTTCCAAGCCTCGAGCCACACTCACACGGGCACTGGCCACTGCTTCAATCAATTTTGGAGAGTCTGAATGCCATGCGCGGCGTTCGGCACGCAGAATCTGCTCCAGAATCGCCCCAAAGTCGTCCTCACTAAGATGTGGTGCCAGGAGCGCATAGGTCTCAAGGATCTGGATATTAACACCTTCATTGACGGTCCCATACTTCTGAGCAAGAATGGTCACGGCCAAGCCACTCAATTGAACATCAGAAAATGTGGTGACCACGGCCACCAGCGCACTCAGCACCGATGCCACATATTGTAGGAACGAGCGGTCATTTTCGGTACTGGCGGCCCGCACAGCAGCCTCATCTGCGGTCAATTCTTTCACCAGAGTGTATAGAATAGTGACGCGGGTGCTTTCAGAGACATCATGGTCCCGCATACTCGCGGCCGCCAGTCGAGCGGCCTGGAATGCTGTGGACGCAGTCTGGGCACCCAAAAAGCTCGGAAGTAAAGCTATCAATTGAGATGTCCGATTATCTGAGTTCTTTGCACCATCCGCACCATCCCGAGGGCCCTGATTCACACATTCCGCTGCCAGTCTCGTGATGCTCAGACTCGAGTCATCGGCCTGTTCAGCCACAGCTCTCAATACGAGGTTGAAGGCATGCTCGCGGTCAAATCCTCCACGTACCACAGCCTCATGCAATACTGAGAACAAGCTGCGCATCGTGGCTGCTGATACTGGCTCCAGGTGCGGGTTCACATGTCGCCTAAATTGAGAGCTTTGCTCTATTTCTTCCAGCTGATGGGCTGCATATCGCGCCATGGAAGGTAGATCCTGGGATACTCGGGCCATATTCACAGCCACACGGGCCATACATGCCGTCAGTTGTGTAGGACCGGGGTACCAGTCCGGGTCATCCACACAGCGTGCAAGTACTTCTTTTGCAAGTGACCAGCCAGACTCAGATGAAGATACAGGTTTTGAGTTGGTGCTAGTCCCATTAGATCCTGTATTTCCATTCATACCATTGCTCGTGTGGCCCGGGATGTGATGATGGGTCTCGGCAGCTTCGAGACGCTTAAGAAGATCAGGACGGAAATCGGGAGCCAGGAATAGAGTACGTAGGCGATTCCCAAGCTGTTCTTCAACGTCAGCGTCAAACTGGCGCCCTCCAAGCCCCCGCAAGAATCCTTGGAATGCATACGCCCAGATCAGGAACGCGTCGTCATCAGCCAAAACGGTGTCACGATGGGTCCACATATCACTAGCACGGTCACAAAAGTCTGCCAAGACCTGTGCTGGTGCCTTCTGTTGGATCAAAGCCTCCGTAAGACGTCGCGCTGCCTCATTCCACGGACACGGAGCAATCCGGATCGTCAACAGACTAGGGAGTAGCGCCAGATCAAGACAGCCCAAGAGGTGGCGCCCGAGGCATTCGACCAGTTCGGGCTGGGGTGTCGGGACCTGCATGTTTGCCGCACCACCTGCTACTGCCAACAATACCTCGAGTTCCTGATAAGTCAAGGGCGTGATCTGGTCCTTGCGCTGCTTCAGCACCGCCAACATGCGCTCGATGTCTCCATCCAAGTGCTCTACATCCATCCGAGCGATTCTTTCGAGTGCGCGGAACCGCAGCGACGTCGTGCCGCGGTCTACGCCCCAAAAGTCCATAGTAGCTTCGTCGGTGGTTAGGCGGGTACGCTTACCTGATGGAGTCGAAGTGTGGGGTGACTCGGTCCGGTCCGGTCCTAGCACTTGCGCCGTATATCGGGAAAGTTTTAATCTAAAATTACGTCTGTGTCGCGCCAGCGCTCATCTGCAAAAAAAACTCAAGCATTGTGATTGACCCCTGGGGCCACCATTGGGCGGATCCCGTCTTGCCTCTAGACCTGATTAGCCCCGCGAGATATGTCAACCAATTAACCTCCTAATAATAGTGTTCAATCAGCAGATCCTGATCCGGAGTCTCGTTATTGAGACCGAAGATGCTCTCGATCACATGGAGTTCAGGAGCAGTGGTGTCGTATCCAACCACAGCAAGCCAATCATTGGCAACCATGCCGCCTGATACCACTGACGAGCCACGATTAACAGTTCCGGCCACGAGAGGGATTTGGAGCAACGAAGAGAGTTCTTCCTGGTCCTGAACACTGGTTTGAGGGTGAACCAGTCCTCCCACGTTGCTGATACACGCGTAGGACCCGACCAGCACGTTGCCCGCAACGGTCTGCCGGAACACCTCCACACCAAGCACGTCAGCAATCAACTCCTCGGTCTCACGCTCAATATCAGGATGCACAAGTGCAACGTAGTCATTACAGCAAATCACATTGCCCAGTGCGGATAGTCGCTCCTCGACCCGCTGGACCTTGACTTCGTCGGGAAGCGTATTGCGAATATGCTGAAGTTCCTGGTCAGTAGTTTGCTCAGGCACGAGCAGTCCACGACGGTTTCCGGCTGTGAGCCGGCCTACGATGCGGTTGCCACCGATGGTGGTTTGGCACAGCGGGATCTTTCCTCCTGCCCTCGATTCGAACGCAGAGTAGAAGTTCTGGGACCCTCCGATGGTGATCAGGCCATACGCGTTGGTTAGCTTCGAGAATACGCCTACCTCGCTTGAGTTCTCAAATTGGGCGCGGATCGACATTGGGGAAGCGCTCGTAAATGGAACAAATCTTTATCTGAAAGTGGCAATAAATTTCACCCTGTTGCTGATATAATCACAGCTGCAGTCATTATGCATATGCCTCGTGGGTTTCTGGAGTTATGCACAAGTCCGTGTATAGAGAAGTTTTAGGATTGCGAGTTTCAGTGGATCTAATTGGGGTATTTATTTTAATATCAGAGTAATATTGATGCTACCGTCTTGAATTCGAACATTCAAATGAGTTGATGCTATTTTGGACGGTGACCCATCATTCCACTCTTATAGCAGATATTTTGTATGTATATTCCAACAATAAATTATTCCATCTAGACATTTCTGATGCCCTCATTATATACGTTTGAGAACGTTTAAATAGTTTGATTCCTAGATATTGGAATATTAAAACTAGAATATCTATGATCTCAATGTGGCGGGAAGGGATCCCGAAGATCGAGATATACAAGCCCCGTATGCATGGCACTTGGTAGATATATACAATAGAATCATGCCCATTGGAAGAAGTTACAGCGGAACCGGGGGTCATTATCCGCACCCTGAGGTCGAGCGCATGACCAAAACGATCGGCCCCGGTTAGGGCCCTTTTTGTTGGCTTTCTGAAGAATGCAAGGTTCATTATGGCGGCACCGTGGCGGCGGTTTTGCCTGGAAAATCGCCCTCCAAGCCGCTTTTGGTTTATCATGAGACGATACTAAGTCCTGGGAGGCAACTTGAGGTCTGGTTCCACTACTCATCTCCTGAGGAGAATCTTGGTACTCAGAGGAGATCTTAGATAGCGATGAGGTGCCTGAGTGTTTACTAGAGGGTTCAGAGAGACAAGCATCGGAACTTGAGGGAGTGACCTTGGAGTCATGGTTGTCAGAGAACCCCCGACTCTGGTAGTGAACAGAAGGACTTTCCATTGATCGTTTCGCAAATACGGTCAACTTCATCTGCTTTGGGTTCTTAGAGCCACCATATTTAGTCTCAGCTATCTGATGCTCAGGCTGCGCACGCTTTAGGGGCCGAATGCTCTCCTGGTCTATGCTTTTGGAAATGTCATTACTCGAAGAATTTTTGCTGCCACGATAGAGCTGCCCATTAATATTAGGAGTAAGAGAATCAGGAGCAGTATCATGATTAGAACCCCTTTCGATAGCGTCTTGACAAACAGGCTCATTAGACTCTCGACTAGCGGAACGGTTCACCAACTGGAACATTTTCCGAATATCCACTCCGAATGACTGCCGTAACCTACGCCCCAAAGGTGGCAAAGCGCGCATCGGCAGTGTTTTTAAAGAGAATTCTGCCCAAATTGGGCAGTGGTCGGATCCCGGAAGCTCAGGCATGATGTTAGCCCCTGTGCACACTAGCCCAGCTGATGCAAAAATATAGTCGACCCGCGACCCAAAATTAGCCGGTCTAGCATTGATCAGTGTATTCCAGCATGTGAACATGGCTTCACGGGTTGGATGGTGGTGCCTTGCAGTATCTACGAACCCCAGTTCGTCGATCCATTTGTTAACCAGTCGATGGGGAAGCTTGCCATACTTCCACAGCTCAGGGTCTAATGGGGTCTTGGACTTGGCAAGTGCATGCTGCAAAGTCGCTGAATCCATGGGCTCACGCGCGACATTGATGTCGCCTACCACAATTACCTCACGACCAGTTGCTACCAATGACCGTACACGATGGTCCAGCACCCGGAAAAACTCATTCCGAAAGTCTTCCATATTTCCTTGCGAATTTGCGGGACAATATAAGCCAATTATCACACAAACGCCTAGATCCACACACAGCGCTCGGCCCTGACCGTCAATTTCCAGGCCTTCAGCCTCTGTAATATCAGGATATTCCCCCCACTGACCTTCTCTCGCCGTATGTCCATATCGTATAGGAACTGGTACTTGAGTCTTGGGTGCTGGGCTTGGCAACCACCCTGTCAATCCTTCCTCTGCATGCAACAGGCCAATGTCATCGCGAACGTAAATCGCCACGCCTGCATATCCTTTGCGTTGTGCAGATGAACTGAAAAATGCATTATAGCCGGGAACAACCGCCATATGCCGATCGATGTCGCGCGATTGAATCTTAGTCTCTTGGAAACACACCACATCCGCATTGAGATTCGCGAACATCGCCGCAAATGTCCGCTCGGGAACCCATGCTGTGGTATTACCAAGAATTTGTTTGATCCCACATACATTGAAGGATACGATCCTCATTACATCCCACTAAATACACTGTGGAGGGTCTTGAGAGTCGTCAATGGCTCTCAGACTGGTCCTCTCCAGGGATCGGCTGCCCCATTATTAATGGAAGATACGGTTTATGCACTATAAGTTACAACGGATCTGGGGCGTTTTCTAATTGCCAAATACAGTCACGGAATTAGTTGAAAACTAAACGCATCTATGAAAGCAAGAACTAAATGAAATATTATTGCATAAAGATGATCTATACATCAAGGATTTTTCTAAGTGGGGTCGGAGGCGATATTGCTGCGCCAAAAACGGGATCAAGTCCCCGATCATGTCCGATTTTAAAGTTTGCCGATGCCATTGTTCACAATAAGGACATGCGGATTCACTAATGCTAATCCACTGGATAGCAAATTCGGCCACGAGAAGTCATTAGCCAGTTTAGAACCTGTGATTCGGGGATGGTTATCACGCCCCCAATCAGAGGTGCTTGCATTCTATGGCGATCAGAACCAGATCGTTATCAAGGTCCAAGATCTTACTTCGCTACTCCATCGGACTACCATTGCTCACAGTCTCATGGCATTTGTTTTCGAATATCTACAGAACCTTTGCCACGCCCATGGATACGGCACTGCGATTTCAATGATGCACACAATGGATACAGCAGCATTCCACAGGTGTGAGATGATATTCTTACCACTGCATAGAAAGAACCACTGGAGCCTGCTCGTGGTACTTCCTCATTTGCATCGATGTCTTGCATATGACCCGTTGCCTACAGCAAATTACGATATCTCGAAGACGATCTGTGATGAGATTGGCATGATTCTTGGTCAAAAGCTCCAACTCGTCATCATTGGAACACCACAACAGATCCACCGAGGGGACAGCGGCATGTTAACATGTGAAATCACTGCCTATCTCGTGCGAAGGCTGCTGGACCACGAGCGCTCCCTTGATGCGCCTATCACATTAAGTATGGGCCTCAGTGGCTTAAGTTTTAGTGTCAAAGCTGGAAGGGGTTATCTGTTGACCCTTGTAGCTGCAGTATCCCAGTCAAGGTCCAGTCTAATCCCTCGGTCAGGTATTCGGTCAGGCATTCGGACGAGAAATATGGCAACCGCTATTACACCCGACAGTTGGCGAGCTCGATAACCAAGATATCTTCAGCACCATTGGCAGAAAGCTCATCCATCACATCGGCTACTCGTTTCTGTTCGACCATGCTCGAAATGGCGACCCAATCGCTGGTTTCAAGAGGCGATAATGTCGCAGCCCGGCGCCCAGGCGTGATAGTGAGCAGTTTCGGAAGGTCACCTCTCCTTGCATTATAATTGCACAAGACGTACTTCTTAGAAGCAAGCACACCCTCAATACGCTTAAGCAACATTTGAGACACTTCAGGATGCGTCGATGTGGCCGATCCAATTAGATGCGCACTCGTGTTCAATACTGTGCCAATATCCTTGAGTCCTGCTGCACGCATAGTCTCGCCACTCTCAACAAGATCCACGATGGCATCAGCTACTCCCAAAGCCACTGCAGCCTCCACAGAGCCTCCAACATACTTGATGGTTGTATCGAGTTTCTCACCAGGTTTCTTGCCCTCAAGTTCTTCAAAGTATTTAGTGGTCAGATTAACAAACGATGTCACAATATTCTTGCCAATCAACTCCTTGGGATCCTTGAACGGTCCATTGGCAGGTACTTGCACCTGAAGCCTGCACGATCCAAAGTTGAGATCCAAAAGGTCCTCAACTTTGAGACCGGACTCGGCCACCTGGTCAATCCCCGTAATTCCAAGCGAACACCGACCCTCTCCGACAAATCGGGGGATATCTGCGGCGGGAAGGAACACCAAAGCTACCGGAAGGTTCGTAGAAATGGCAATATCAAGACGCTGCGAGCGCCGGAACTGGATATCAGCGCCGTGCAAAAGTTGCTGGCATACTTCGGCAAGCCGTCCCTTCTTGGGAACAGCGAACAAAAGTCTATCGTCCAAGTGTGCTACAAGCTCCATGATGGATTCTTCTCACTCAAAGTTGAAGTCGATGATAGATCGATGACTCACGACTACCCATCTAAAGATCTAACCGTTAAAATGCGTATAACTCACTGGCGGCCTGCCGTAACCGCTCTTATGCATTTTTCCCAAAGTGGGTGAGGAATTCCCACGTGCAACGCCACTAAGCAGCGCCTCAGTGCGGCGCGGAGGCGCCTGTCCACGTCAGCGATCAAGTAATCCGGGCCCTATATCCGCAGTCACATTACTCATCAAGCCTAGGTACGCACATCGAACCGACTCATCTCCATCCGGCCCTCGTTTGCTAAGCTGAACTCCAGTTTGACTAGACAAGGATGGACTCTAAGGCTCCTGTGAAGCTCGCCAAGGTCACTAAGGTGCTTGGGCGCACCGGCTCGCGCGGTGGTGTTACCCAGGTGCGCGTTGAGTTCATTGACGACGAGACTCGTAGCATCGTGCGCAACGTCAAGGGCCCCGTGCGTGAGGACGACATTCTGTGCCTGATGGAGTCTGAGCGTGAGGCCCGTCGCATCCGCTAATTTGCGCCTTTTAAAAGAGCCACGGCTCATTTTCCGCCCGTCCATGTTATTATTGCAGGATCATCTGGTATGTTTCTCCTGCTTGCCTCTTTTGTGTGTGCTGCTGGGATTTTCGTCAGTGATCATGACCAGCGCTAGCGCTATTTTCCGTTATTTCGAAAAAAAAAACCCATACAGGTTAATTAAGTTAACTTAAATTATAACGGCTAGAATGCTCTACTACCACCGGTAGTTAGGTGCTGGATACTACCGCTTGTGGGGGGGATTCGGTGTCATGGCGGTGGGATTACCTCGCCGCTCGGCTCGAAAGTTAACCAGAAAGTCCGCGTATCGTTGTAGATCCTCGATAGTAACTATCAGTTTGAAGTCTGTCAGTAGCAGAAATTGCAACTCGAGGTGGTTTAGTTCGTCCACTGGTAGCCCGCCAACCTTGGCGTAGCGAGAGTTCTTGTAGAATATATCACTGAAAAATTTTGATGCCACAGTCACGCCAGCAATAACCAATCGGTGGACATTGTAACTGTCGAGTACAAACAAATGTCCTGGGGCGCCACTGAGCTTGAGACTTTCCGCTTTTGACTGGATCCGGTCAAAATATACTAGGATGGACATGAATACTTCAGCAGTGGTGGGACAATATTTGAGGATACGGCTCAGATATGCATCCAGTGTGATTCCAGGCACATTACACCCATGGAATCCCACCAATCGATCTGAAAGTTCGACCCCGTCATCGCCAGCCGCTGGCGGGGTATCCAGGGGCCTTCCACCACTCTCAGGAGGATATCTGCTGTCATTTTTCTCCACAATTACGGAAAGGGCCACTGAAATCATATCGAGAACATCGTTCATATCACAATCTTTAAAGTCGAACGTTAACGCTCGCCGTGGTCGTTGCAAACTGGGCAATATTTCGGCCTCGAATCGTAACGACTCTATCGGGGGGAGCGGCACTTGTTGAGGGGCGTGTGAATTGGTCTGTGGGGGAGGTGGAGGCGGCTGTGCATATGTTGCAGTCGACACAGATGTCGTAGATACGTCGGTAGTTGCTACAGCTCGTGATAAAATAGGCATGTACTGTAGACCCCCTTCTATAATGCTAGAAGCAGACGATCCTGGTCGCAGGGAAGGACTCTGAGGCACTTGTCCAAACCATGGAAGTGAGGAAGACGATGCTACTGATGCATCTTGTTCGTACGGTTTCCGATATGACCCTGCTCTCGACACTGGCCGTGACGGCAGACCCGGCAGACCCCGTGATGGTGGTCGCGAATACGGGCCAACATCGGTACTGGAACGCCTCGTAGCAGCCACAGAAGATGGCGCTGACGGTGGTGCAGTCGAAGCCACTGAGGATGAGGCCATCTGACCAGCAGGGCCTCCACCTGGTGGAGCTATAGTGGATGAGCTAGTTGCTCGGCTTTGGGCAATCATACTAGACAGCAGTGAGCGTCTTTGCAATGGTGTAGATGCGGCAAGATCTTCGCGTTTGAGTGGAGACCCCGCAATGGAGCCCACACTTCCCTGGCGATAATGGTGGGCATGCACGTGCGGATGTTGATGCTGATACCCCGAAGGGCGCCTTGCTGCTGAGGACGATGCGTAGGATGACTTGTATGAGGAGCTCACAGAGCTTGGCTCGAAGCTGTGCGCATGACTAGGCGCATAATATCCACTGGGACTCACAAACGATGCAGGATTGCTTCCCGGTAATGAGCTCGGAGGGAGTGATCCGGGAACACTTCCCATCGATCCTGCGGGCACACTACCTGGAACGCTTCCAGGAACACTTCCAGGAACACTTCCAGATACATTGCTTGATACACTGGCCGGGCCACTCTCATAAAAGCCCCCTCTACTGACGTTGTGGATTGACGAAGCCGAGCTCGACGGCCACTGCGAATCTAGTTGACCGGTAGTCTCATCGACATCCGAGCCCTCAATGACCATTGCAGAGGACGTGTCGAGCGAGTCATCTGAGTCCTGCATATATGTGAGGATTCACACACACACGCCAGCAGCAGCGGAGTGCGGAGGTGCCGGCACAGGTTGAGACGCTATTAACGACTAGATCGCGTCAGCAAGAACTGTATGTAAGTGCGTAAGTACATAACTGAAGTTAACTGCAGAGGGTAGCACCCGGTATGTCCAAATCATCCAAGGTCGCGTTCGGACTATCGATAGTCGCAGCTGTTACGGTTATTCCGTGGGTCCATCATTTCCAGGAAGAGCAGCGCAGTGTGTTGAGGGACGGTCCTGTCCGCGATGCTGCTCGGCGCCATGACAAGGCTTCGAGTGAAGTAGTCTTAACCCCGGCACAACGGGAGCGAGCAGCCGAATATGAGGAGCAAAAGCTCCGGTTTGCCCAATATTCCAAGGATCAGGAGGTCAACGGCGCCAAACCCGAGAAATCGTAACTCGCGGACCAAGCCGATCCGAACCGCCCACGCACATCGTGCTCAATAAACTATGCACATATACCACGAGTCAGTGTGGAGGATGGGGCTTAGGGCCTCAACCATGACTCATCAGAAATCACCACACCCTCTACGACAGTGTGAACTTTGGCAGCCCCTATCTCGAATCCAGAGAGTACGTCTTCTGAAAATGGCCGCTCGTGTCACTTTCCGCCGCCGGAACCCATACAACACCAAGTCTAACCAGACCAAGGTGGTCAAGACCCCTGGTGGCAAGGTCCGCCTGCAGCACATCAAGAAGGCTGGCACCAAGCCCAAGTGCGGTGAGTGCCACATTGCCCTTCCTGGCGTCGTGGCTCTTCGCCCCCGGCAATATGCCAGCGTCTCGCGCAACAAGAAGACCGTCCAGCGTGCATACGGTGGCTCCCTGTGCGCCAACTGCGTGCGGGACCGCGTTCTGCGGGCGTTCCTGATCGAGGAGCAGAAGATCGTCAAGCGTGTTGTCAAGGAGAAGCTGCAACAGCAGGCTGCTGCTGAGAAGAAGGCCTCCAAGAAGAGCAAGAAATAAATGCTGAAACGAGAAAAAAATACCGGGGCCAACCATTCATGTCGGAAGGTAATGGGCTCACTGGGTGAGCCATGTAAAAGATTTATTATATTTGCTTCGCACTGCTAGCTTGCTCGGTTCTGAGTATGTGTTCTGAGTATTTTGTATTTAGGCCTTAATTGTGATCTAAATACGATCCTTTTATGGTCCTAAATTAGTCCTGCATGGCTGGGTCCTATCTGGATCCTGTCTGGGTCTAAGGTATTGTCATATTGTAACTTCAATATGGTGTAAGCGTAAGATAGCATCGTCCGGCAACTAGGAATGGAGTATTATTGGTTAATATTGGGGGTAGGTGTTTGAAAATGGCTATAACTTCAGATAGCAGTGCGTAGTCTAGTTAGCAGCTCTCCATTATTAGACTTCAGAGGCCAGCTTCAATCTATTATTTATGAATTGAATATGCAGAACCGTGTAGACAGGCAATGTGAGAGCGTGAATACTATATTTATTGTTAGTCAAGAGGCAAAATATATGTACCATCTAAACCACCCATACAGGTGAGGCACCCGGCAATGTTGCAAAATACACCATAGGTACGAGTATAATTGATAAAGACCTTGTAAAGCCTCCCGTTGCTAGGCATCGATGATGAGTCACCGAGGCAATATATGAATACCCTAACCCGTTGGACTGCAGTTAGCGGGAGTCGATACTACGACGCTATCCTGAAATCCCACAAGTTCTCCTTCAGAAAATAAATATATATTCCAATAATTGCCATGATAATTGGTTCCAAGCCGTGTATTATGCCTCAATAGCGTAGAAACTTCGAGTAGGGCCCCGAATATTCTCGACCATTGCCCTTAACCTTATGCATATGGATAGATCAATGTATATATACCGCCATATATAAGCGTTTGTGCCTGACCAAGTAACCAAAAGTTAAACTCAACACAAACATGAGTGACCCTGGATTAACAGATAGAGCCACCAAGATCTTGCAAGAGACGGTGGCTATTGCACAGGAGCATCAGCACAGCACTGTGCAACCGATCCACTTCTTGGCGGCCATGACCAACGATGACGACGATGGCACGCCAAGTTATCTTAAAACATTGGCGGAACACGCCCGTTATGAGTTCCGGCCATTAGAACGTGCGATCAACCAGCAACTGGTGCGACTGCCCAGTCAGAATCCGGCTCCGCCGCAACCTGATATGGGTAGCCAGGCGCAGGCAGTGATCCGCGATGCCCAGAAGATCCAGCATCAACAAAAAGATACATACCTGGGACAGGATCATATTGTTTTGGCCCTGCTTGACGATTCAGGAGTGCAGACCATGCTTCGAGGCATCTCTTATGATCCTAAGGCACTGAAGAATGCCGTGTCGGCCATTAGGGGCCAACGTAGGATTGATTCGCGCACTGCCGACTCTAACGTATCGTTCGAATTTCTCAGCAAGTATGCCGAAGATTTGACGGAGAAGGCACGCCAGGGTAAGATCGACCCGGTGATTGGCCGCGAGGAAGAGATCCGGCGATGCATTCGGGTGCTTGCTCGTCGCACAAAGTCGAACCCATGCCTGATCGGTGATCCTGGTGTTGGTAAGACTTCGATTGTCGAAGGCGTGGCCCAGAGAATCATTGACAATGATGTTCCTTCGGTTCTTCAAGGATGTCGATTGTTTGCTTTGGACCTAGGCTCTCTAAAGGCTGGTGCCAAGTACCAAGGTGAGTTCGAAGAGCGTGTGAAGGGTGTTCTGAAGGACATTACCGAGTCTAAGGAGATGATCATCTTGTTCATCGATGAGATTCACATGCTTATGGGTAATGGTAAGGATGATGCCGCGAATCTGCTGAAGCCGATGCTGGCTCGCGGTGAATTGCACTGCATCGGTGCTACTACTGTGGAGGAGTACCGCAAGCACGTTGAGAAGGATGGTGCCTTCGAACGTCGATTCCAAAAGGTGGAAGTTCCCGAGCCCACAGTGCCTCAAACGATTGCGATTCTTCGTGGTCTTCAGAGCCGTTACGAACTTCACCACGGTGTACGCATTCTTGATAGTGCCTTGGTAGCAGCTGCGACGCTGGCGTCGCGCTACCTGACCTACCGGAAGATGCCGGACTCCGCCGTTGATCTGATCGACGAATCAGCTGCCGCTGTAGCGGTCGCCCGTGACTCCAAGCCTGAAGAGCTCGACAGTCTGGAACGTGAGCTTCAGCTTGTGGAAGTTGAAATCAATGCCCTGGAGCGTGATAAGGGCACTGACTCTAGCGTCAAGGAACGTCTTGAGGCGGCGCGCCAGAGGGAGGCTAGCATTCGCGAACAGCTGGCACCGCTCCGTGCTCGGTTTGCAGAGGAGCGTAAGGGTATGGATGAGCTCAATGATCTCAAGAAGAAGCTCGACGAGCTCGAAACTAAGGCCACAAACGCCGAGCGGTCGCGTGACACTGCCACCGCGGCCGATCTTCGCTACTTTGCCATTCCTGATGTGAACCGTCGCATTGAGGAGCTGGAAATTGAGAACCACAAGCGTGACCAGTCAATGCTCGTTGATATCGTGGATGCTGACCGTGTTTCGGAGACAGCGGCACGCCTGACCGGCATTCCAGTCACCAAACTGACCCAGGCTGAGAACTCTAAGCTCATCAATATGGAGCGTGTGCTCAGCAAGGAAGTTGTAGGACAGCCTGAAGCAATCAAGGCAGTATCTAATGCTATTCGACTGAGCCGCTCGGGTCTGGCCAATCCCGATGCCCCCGCATCGTTCATGTTCCTTGGCTTGAGCGGCAGTGGTAAGACCGAACTAGCCAAGAAGCTGGCTGGATTCCTGTTTGCCGACGAGAAGGCAATGATTCGCATCGACTGCTCTGAACTCGGTGATAAGTGGTCTGCTTCAAAGTTGCTTGGTGCTGCACCTGGCTACGTGGGCTACGAAGAGGGTGGTATTTTGACGAACCAGCTCGCACGACACCCATACTCTGTGGTGCTGTTCGATGAAGTCGAGAAGGCTGCTCCTGAAGTTCTTACGGTGCTGCTTCAGGTCCTAGATGATGGCAGAGTGCGTGCCAGCGATGGAAAGGAGGTCAATGCTGCTAATTCCATCATTATCATGACCTCTAACCTGGGCTTCGAGGCTATCCAACGCTCGGATAGCTATGAGATCGACCCTATGACTCGCCATCTGGTGATGGAAGCCGTGCGCCAGCACTTCCGGCCTGAATTCCTCAACCGCATTTCATCTATGATGGTGTTCAACCGGCTGTCGCCATCAGTTATTGGCCGTATCGTCGATATTCGACTCAAGGAAATTGAAAAGCGGTTTGCACGCAACAACCGCAAGCTTCATCTCGACCTTGACGACGCATCCAAGGCATGGCTTGCTGAGCATGGCTATGACCGTGATCTCGGCGCCCGACCACTGAACCGCCTGATTCAGTCGGAAATTCTCAACAAACTCGCCATTCTCCTTTTGAGATCGGCTGTTGAGGACAAGGAAACCGTGCGGGTGCGTGTGAACGCTGATGGCAGCGGATTGGATGTTCTGCCGAACCACGAGGGCGTTCCAGAAGATGTAGATATGGACGACTTCTCTTCGGGAACTGACGACCACGAGCTTGATCTCGATTAATGCTTCTACGTAGACAAAGTTATATAGGACCTATTGAAGGGTAAAATAATTCAATTTAATTTAACGAATCTCAATGCATGTTATATTAACTGACCTAGGCCAGAATGCATGGTTATTTTATAACCCAGCAAAAAAACTCTTGTAGGCGCTTTCGACATCGAAGAGACACTGGCGTGCCTGTTCTTCAGAGAGCTCGTCGTCAATTTTCATTTTATTGAGGCGGATCAACCACTCCACGAGCTTTCCCCTACCTTCGAAGTCGGCCCCAGAGTTGGCCTTGTTAAGGTTGGTCAACAGTTCGCTGAACAACGGGTGCAGCTCTTCCTTGGTCCGGAACTTTAGAGTCAATCCATCCATGACGGCAATGAATTGGCTTGTAACTTCGGCTACGGCTTTTGCTGATCTTCCTGGTACAGCAGGGGACTTTGCTGAAGTATTCTCAGGACTAGTTTCCGGGTCTCGGCCACTAACAGGAAGCACAGACGGCGCCTCGGAGGTTGCAGGGATGCCCACTTTGATCCGTTCAACACCGATTTCATTGTTCATATTGTATTTAGTTGCAAAGGCATCAATGTTCCCCACAAGTGTGTCTACATCTTTGTTCTTCACCAACGCGTTATACTGGGCTAGTAGCCGGGTGCATACTGCAGCATACTCGGATTGGCCAATCGAGTCGCGAATATAGGCTCTCTCGATCTGGTCTATGGTCACAATGAGCGAATAAACTTCGGCCAGGCTCTCGATATTCTGGGCTTTGTGGTCGTCCATGCCATACCTAGCCGGCGAGCTACGGTCAAGTCAGCTTAGTCGCCATTACGCAGTGCTCATATAACTGTGTGGGAAGCCGATTCAAGGGTTCTTGGAGCGATCAAAAAGCAATGTATAGATTATTGAGTACTTGATTTCAATAGATGGATATGATTGAGTAAACAAAATAGTTAACTTTAGGCAATGGTGGGGTTTGTTGGGTTGAGTTACCGATAATCTGTTAACACAGAGCGAATTGGCCAAAAATAGATTGGCATTTGACTTTTGGCAGTATCATTTGTCAATCTATATAATTCAAGTCTAACACGATGTCCAGTTAAAAGTGATGCTCCATATAGCCGAAAACAAGGATGTAAAATGTGTAACTATGCCCCTCACAATCTTCAAGTATGGCGAACACAATTATAATTCCACAGCTGCTGAGTTTCAAGAATCCAGAACTAAGGTCGAGACTAAACTTATTATGCGGGGTATTAAACAAAGCTGAACAACAGGGCGACCACAGTCGCGAACAGTGACGCGTCAGCAGCCGTGGCCAAGTTTTTCGACGAGCTCTTCGAGGAACTGGATGATGTTGAAGAACTCGACGTGGAGGTTGCTGAGGTTGACGATGTGCTCGACGATGACTGGGACGACGATGAAGTGGCAGTCGAAATTGCCGCCAGGTTGGACTGGAAGTTGATCAGGTACGATGATGCGTAGGATGGGGTTGGTGAGATCTGAGAGCCCTCTGAGTCCTTGATCGTGGCGTTAATTGTCAAGTGCGACACATCGACAAGCTTGCCAATGTTACGATTACCACCACCGTTCTTTAGCATATCCTCGTCTGGTGTAGCCGGGAGCGACATATTCCAGTCAAACTGGGTCGCACCACTTGGAAGCGAGTTCTTGTTGCAGACCGGTCCTGCTTCAGTAGCGTTGGCCTGGCTCGAGAGTTCAGTCGTGTTGAGTTTGATTTGACTGTATGCCTTCTTCAGGTTGTCATAGTCCGTACGTAGCTGCAAATTTCCATCGCTATCGATATCAACAAGTCCGTAGTTATTATCCTCATTCGAGTATTCATACACCAGGCCACCGCTGATCGTATCAGCAAGAGGACCGTAAAGACCTTGATTAACCTCATCGAACGTACGTGGTGACTTGGTGTTACATCCATATTCAGAGAAGAACACTGGAATTGAAGAATTAGCGAACTCGGACTTGATATCAGCGTAGCCAGACGTGGCATAGTCGTTGACACCCGAGCACCATTCATAGGTATTCAGGCCGTAAAAGTCCGACTTGGAGATATCGTCTCCGCATGATAGGTATTCATACATAGCCAGACGAAGTGTAATATCGTCGGCTGCAGAGTAACCGACAGGAATTGTGCGGTTTGCGTGAAGCTTGATGTACTCCTTGAGATCGCGCTGTACGGCACGGATATACTTGGGTACCTTGGATGAAGAGGGGCCATCATTCACTACTTCGTTACCACTGATGAAACCAAGAGTGTTGGGGTAATTCTTAAAGGCATCAACTACGCCGAAAATGTTGTTCAGGTATCCAGAGTTATACGACGACGCAGGATCATCACGGTTAATAGACACATCAGGGTTGTTGACATCCAAAAGCACATAAATACCTGCAGAATTGAAAACTGACATACATTCATCGTGGTTGACCCAGGGCGACACCGAGTACACGCGGATTGTGTTCACTCCTAACTGATTGAGCACGTATGCGTCCCGGGCACAGGTGGGACCATCACTCAACACGTCGCTACCAGAAGACGCGTCAAAGTTGGACGATCCACCTGGCTGGTAGTCCACGCCAATTAGGGACCACGAAGAAGCCGGCTTCGTGGCATCTTCATTCACCTGGAAGTATTTATTGCCACTAGCGATGATAGGGAGCAATGCCGACACTTGGCCTGCTGCCAGAAGCGCCAACGCAAATGCCTTCATTTAGACGCGTGGATCGATTGAGTTCAGACTGACAAAACACTGATCTCTAATCTCGCCCTATGCCGATGTAAAGAGCGATCTTGTGGGTCAAATCCGTACATTCCGCCCGCTGACATACGGCGCTAAATTCTGCAGGGTTTCAGTATACGCCATGGCATGCTGAACCAGTAATAATTTGAAGACAGTAGGAGCATGGTTATTTGTACTGTGAATTGAGCATGATTAACTATTATCTTGCATATTTCCTATTTAGTTCTAAGAAATCTGTGGGGGGACTTCAAACATTAGCAGCTCAAACTCTTGCTGCATGCTTAGAGATCGAAGCAGCCGATCTGGGTTTTACTTTGCAGACGCGACGCGTCTCCATTTATGCATATTTGTGGTTACGCAGTCACATTGGAATGAACCCGATTCGGCTCTCGTTCGGCGGTGACCGGTGTACAGTTAGGTACAACGGCCCGGTTCCACAATGGGATGTTCCTGCATTTGGTGTTGAATGGGATAATCCCAATCGAGGAAAAAATAGTGGCGACTTGAACGGGAAGTCGTACTTTTCTTGTAGAGTTGCCCGAGCAGGATCATTTCTCAAAAGTACAAGGGTTCCTGATCCTGAGAAGTCTCTGCAGGATGCTGTTATTGAGCGGTATGTGGATCTGTATGAACCTGATGAGATTAGACTGAGCGCTCACAAGTATGTCGAAACGGTTGGTGTGTCCAAGATTCACGCTCGTCAGGCTCGAGTAGATGCTCAGCCTATCTTGTCAGTACGAGCATGTTGTGTATCGAGCCTAGACAATGATCAGTTTTCATTTGAGGCCCTAGAAAGGCTGGACCTGAGTGCCAATCTGCTGTCGGACTGGCCTGCTTTGACCCGGTTTCTGGCATCGCTTCCTCATATCAAGTCTGTATGTCTCAATGATAACCGTTTTTTGGATGAATATAGGAATGGAATCAGTGTATCTGGCATCACTGAGCTCGAGTTGGCTCGGACTCTGGTGAAACCGGCAGAAATCGAACGTGTCCTCGAATGCTTCCCCGACCTTAAAACCTTGGGTCTTGCCCAAAATCGGCTAGACACCATTGATCCCAATAGTAGGATCTCACAGCTAGAGGAGGTTGATTTGTCTCATAATCTCTTGACGCCGGCCTGCTTGTCAACGTTGTGCAGTGTACGTCGGCTCAACATCGGCCATAATGTCCAGATGAGCGATCTTGCCAGCATTGAGTTTGAATGCGAGACTATAGATTTGACTGGAATGCCTCAACTCCAGCACATGTGGACAGTCCTCGAGAGTATAATCAAGTGCACCGAAGTTCGCTTAGGGTGGCCTGATGACCAGCGCCCATATATTGTGGCGCGGTTGCCGCATGTTTTGACTCTTGATGGTACTCTAGTGACCCCTCAGCAGCGTCAGGATGCCGAAATATACACTCTTGCTGCGGTTTCGAGACGGCTGCACCCTCCTCTGCCACTCACCCGATGGCAAGAACTTATACTCATGCATGGTGAGCCCTCTCGTCCACCAAATAGGAGTATTCGCGCAAGACTTGTGCTTTGTCGTATAGATGGCCACCCAATGCGTATAGTCAAAGATGCTTCAGTTCAGCGGCTTGTGCATGTAGCGGCTAGAACCCTTAACAAGCCGGTGTGGGGTATGCGGCTCTGTATCGGTGAAACCGGTAAGATCCTCGAATGGGAGGAAGCTGTTGGGGACTTCTCTGACGCAGAACTGGACTGTCTGACTATAAAGTATTTATAGACTACTTATTTATTATTCCCCGTAATTCTCGTTGTACACACGTAACGTAGATGGTGTATGCAAAGATTGGCAGCTAATGCTAATGGTAGGATTGAAATCTATTAAAATCGAGCCTGGAGCCTCTGCTTTGATACTACTAGTTCTACATGCACGACGTTATCTTGATTCGGAGCCTTTTCGAACTCTGAGGGTTTGGCAATGGGTATTATTCAATAACTTATGAATTAACGACGCATAGGTTAGAGCACCACTCTCCGCCAGTTTGTCCCAATACCAGCCCAATTATGTTACGGCACTCCAACATTGTTCCGAGATAACATACCAACTGACTTTTCGACATCAATATCTCCAGCCCCATGAAAACTTATAGATAGTAAAATAAACATACTGTACCTAGATGTATATCACTCTTTAGCGATTAAGCCGTACGAACCCCAGTCGACGGATCCCTCGGGAAGAGCCAATTCACCTCGGCGAACCTTGTCATCAAGATACTTATACGAGTGTATCAGTTGAGCCCAAGTGTGCTTGCCACTGAGCGGGGTGTACTTCCGCTGTGTTTTTGATTCACTTAGGAACTGAGGTAGAGGCTTAAACTCAACATCATAGTCGCAAGCATAGAACAGGGGGAATGAGTAGCGCTCTGATTGAACCCGGCGCACCCTGTGGGAAGTGGCAATGAACTGCCCTGCGGTCAAGGTTTCAAGCATATCCCCAATATTAACAACAAATGCACCTGGAACAGGGGGCGCATCAATCCACACACCATCCCCGTTTAGCACCTCTAATCCAGGGTCATCAGCCATAAGGATTGTGAAGCATTGGAAGTCTGTATGAGCACCCATACCGGGAGCATCTTCCGCACTGGGGTCATAAGGATAGTGAATCATACGGAGATTTGCAGGAGGGCAAGTGATCAACTTGTCAAAGTAATCCTCTTCCAGACCCAAGGCAATCGCAAATCCATGTGATAGCGTACGCCCCAACTGAAACACCGCCGAGTAGTATGCCTTGACGCATTCAACGAAACGGGGATTGTTCTCTGGCCAGATATTGGGACCTAATAGAGGCCCCTCCACAATATCGCTCTCGAAACCAATATCATATGATTCCTGGCGCTCCCGTGGGCCATTTTGAGCGCGTTCGACCCTCGCATCTTCCGGAACATATCCTCTGTGGACCTTGGACTTGCCGATATATGACTCCATCTTTTTGTCCAGTGGTTGGGCAAAGTATTCTCGTGCAACATCCCTGATTCCATCAGTGACAGAAGTAGGCACACGGTGATTGGAAACCATTAAGAAGCCAACATCGCGTGCAGCGGATCCCAATTGAGCCGCGACGGCCTGACGGTCCTCAAACTTATCGGAGAAGAGTCCACTGATATCAATGATAGGTATTGAGGTAAACGACGACGGGGTCGACATTGGTAGTTTTAACAATAACCTTATAAAAAGGGATACATAGAGAATGGTGGTGGTCTGAAATATATTTGGGAATAGATAAGATATTGGTAACTTTAATCATTTCCGGATAAGATATTGTTGCCTTTAATCACTTCCGGCGGTGAATTCGATGGATGTGGGGTAGAGTGTAGGGCAAGGTATTAAAATATCCTAACAGTACTATAGTCTTGGTAGAGAAGGTAATTACCATCTTAGAGTAGACCACAGGGAGTATTTAAGGCATAATATACTGTATTAATATCTCCATAACTGACTGGAATAGGTGAATGCTGGATATTGTATGAACATGTTCGCACGTAATTGTTAACATCTTTATCAGTGACATGGGTCAATTGCCGTGAGCGTGCTCTGGTGATCCTTATCGGGGGTTCAACCAGCATTATCACATTCCACTACTGCTCTCTAATTATTCCTACAGCACATATCGGGGATCGTAACTGCTGCACTAGTATGCCCTGTCACTGAAGGCACGGGAAGTATATAGCAATATGTG
>JAKTWK010000037.1:0-37766 GCA_030561035.1 Wickerhamiella bombiphila
GAGCCATTCGCAGTTTCACTGTATAGATTGCTTATACTTAGACATGCATGGCTTAATCTTTGATGCAAGCATATATTACTGGCAGGATCAACCAGATAACTATCTTGTGTCACCCCAGAACGGGGCTTCCCAAGCTTCTCGAAAGAGAAACATAGTTATTCAAGCTGTTTTCAGTGGTCGAGCTAGATCCATCGAAACGGACCAAACTTTCGCAAATCCGATTGCCATTTTAAGATTTCCCAGCTGAAGTCCGCAAAGCATAGCTTTGCATCATCAGCTTGAGGGGAGGTTACCTTCTAAAGTTCACAGCAATTAATACCGGATAACTTCAGTAGCATGCCCCCGAGTTTTTCTGTAAATATTTGCCATCGGCCAATAATCCACAGAATTCATCAGCGCTTCCTTCAGCTCAATGCTTAAGAAGACCGTTCAAGATTCCTATACGGAACCCCATTGTGCTCCGAACTCGCCCGAACTGCGTTGTGCAGTGCCAAACATCAGCTCGAAGCACATCGGCTACGAAAAGACCGCAGCAGGTTCAACTTCCACTTTTTTCAGCTTCGTCTAACCTGCTTTTGCTTTCTTTTCATGAATGTCAATTTTCTATCTACTGTGGTGAATACTGAGGCCTGATGGAATAATTGAAGATTTCTCAGCATGTGACGTAGATGGCGCCAGCGAGCAATCAAATTCGGTTACGCACTGTAATACCCACAGCGTGGTTTTCTCAGTTTCAAGTCTGGCGGGTATTATGTCACCGTCAATGAATTATGAGAGGAGCTTGTAGTCTTGACCTTCGTAAAGAATCCATATATGTATACTGTCCGGATTCCTTTAGGGTGCGCACTGTTGCACTCTTGGCCGTTTGCAAGTTTGTGTGTGAACTGATTCAACAAGGGCGCACCAGTCGTCCGTGTGTAGTTGGTTACCTTAAAAATTCATATCAACTTCTTCGGGCTCTTTATTGTCTACTGATAGGGTATATATAATCTATTGAAATAGGGTGATAATGTCTGACCAGTTTACAGGCACTCCTTTACGGGATGGTAAAGCTACGTGAGAAGCAGGTGAAATATCGACGGGTGATGGTAAACATGTGTTTCAGATACATCATCAGAGCTAAATCGGGCATTCGTTGATCGAGTGCGACCTATATGTATGATTCATTCAGTGATTTAAAAATCACAAGGTCCTAATAATGACATCAGATCTTGCTTTATTGTCTTTTACTAGGTCTTGGCCATCAGCTGTGGGCCATTGGTGATGCACTCTCCTGTGTAGTCTCGGCAGCCATTTATACATGGGCCTTGGTATAACATTGACAGTATTCTGCTGTCTTGGGCTATATATGGTTATGAACACTGGTGGTAGGGTATATTTAATAGGCACGTATATATCTCTTTTTGCTAGCGTAAATTGACATCACAACTGATGTTATGTAGACATTATAATACTGCTAAAATGACACGAATGACAGAACCGTAAAAATCAGAGCAACGTTTCAGAGGTGCCACAACATCAAAATTAACCACACTGTAGTAATAGAACCATCCTTTTCAATAGCTCCACGTGCTCAAATATTCATTAACACAACTACACCGATATGCGTAATACAAAAATTTAACAGAATCGGATATGATGCGATTCCGAACCCCTCGTCTAATGATAAGCATGTATATATACCAAGGAGACAACCCACAGACATATATATTCTAATTCTAGCCTTACTGCTTGTCCCACCCCTTAGGAAGGGATTTTCCGAGCATCTTATACCAACGAGGAGTACAAGAGTAACCGGAGAAAGTGAATATATTGCGCTGATCAGCTTCCAGACTAGGATCGCCAGGACAAGTGCACCGCAGCTCCATGCGTCGTGCAGGATCCGTCGGACATGACTGGAACGGCACATGCCAATAGCCAATATCTTCAAAGTAGTGAATCTCATTCTTGTCGAGCATGAGGGCAGCCGCGAGCGAATGTACCGGCGCATCACCCCAGCGCTCATAATAGAATCCACCAGCATGGTCAAGGTGGTTGAAGAAGGATCGATAAGCGTCGGAACGCCAGAAGTCCAAGTCTCCGATCTCGAAATTAGACCAAAAGTGACACAGGTTATAGTTCTGACCCCCATCATCGCTTATAAACTCCATGGCATTGTTAGGGTGCACATAGTGTTCATTCTTTGAAATCCACTCCTGCACCGTCGGCCACAGGGACGCAATGGTATCGCCATACTCATATAACGAGATGGTAAACCCATACCGTTTCTTCTGCTCGCGCATGACACGGAAGGGATCCTCAACAATATCACAACTGAGCTTAATATGAGGTTCAACACGCCAATAGTATTTGAATTGATTCAATATCGGGACATCAGCAAAATGCGACTCGAACCGGCACATATGCCTATAACTTTCAGACCATCCATAGATAATACCCTTCATATCCTCTCGAGTCTGCGCTGCCTTCGATTGGTCGATAAAATCGGGGTAAGTCCACATGGGCTGGTCGATCTGGGCATAATGTGTTCGACCACTCACAAACGACGAAGTGACCCGTACAAACTCATCCGTAAAAGGCTTGTCATTGAGAAACGTCCAATCATAATGGTATTTATTGTTAAAACGGTCCTCAACTTGACGGATGGACCCGACAATCTCCCACAGGTCCTCGTTTCTCACTAGGGTCACGAATGTCGCGTTTTCACGCTGAGGTTGATTTGATGTAGCTATATCTGTTTCCAGACTGGCAATCTGATCATGCTTAGGGGGCTGGGGAAGCTCCTCACCCTGCTGAGCACCCTCAGAAGACGAGGTATCGTCTCCTCGGGAAGAACCGCTACGGAAGGTTGAGTACCGTAACGACGAATAAGCAACGCTGCGCGTACTCAGCTTATAGACGACAGCAACCAATACAAGTGAAATTACGACATAGCGTAAAATACGCAGACCACGAACCATATCTCCGAAGCTTGACGTGCGTGGCCTTTTTGCCAGGAGGCGTCTCTTACGTCAACGGGGAAGGGGGGGGGGGGTTATAAAGACGCGTTTCATATGAGGTAGAGGTAGAAATTGGGATTTATACGAACAGATTCGATTGGGTTGGAATGTACAGTAGTTCATATACACACCCATCAAGTATATGGAATACACCACACTTTACAAAACACTAGGCAATATGATGAGCTTCACAGAGGACATAGACTCTGTTCTATATTTATGCGACAAGCCCACAGGGATTAAATAGATGCGTACTACAGATAGAACACATCAGAAATAGAAACCAACGGTATATAAATCAATTCCGGAGATAGCAGAATTGACTGACACGGAGTGTGTTTGTATTCCGGCAGACATGACATCAAGGCCGGATACTCTGGAAGTTGCTACAAGTGGAATGAAGTGGGTGAACCGCATGAACCACCAAAGGTATTAGCTGGAAAAAAAGTATTACAAGATTGGAGAAAACGCTCTCAAATTCACAGAACACCAGACGGGCTCATTGGCATACAGGTGCCCAATACTATCGGGTCAGGCTTATGATACCAGGCTGTGCAATATCTAATTACACCAACAGGACTAGGAAGTTAATCGAGGTGCTCGGATAAGCAAACAACTAGAATTCCAAATGCTTCGAATCGAAGAACGAGCTGTCACGGACGAGCTGTCACCGAATCACGTGATATTAGAGGCTATAATGATACTTCATCCGAATCTGGTTTCATCCAAGGAAGTAAATAATCCAGGATACATAGCTTGTTATCGGAGCCTAAGACTTTATCTGCTCGGTTGATCCACCCTCCTAATAAATTGCGGCAGTAGTTATAGGGTAGAGAATGGACAGGTGGAGCAGATGGATTGCTTCAGGAGCTCGAATCTATAATTCAGGGGGCATATTATCGTAAACCCAGGAAATACAGTGGTAATTGACCTAGCTGATCATAGCTTGGAATTGAACTGTAAAGCTAAAGATGTCCATATTCGGAATTAGAATGCAGTTCACGGAGTTCAGTTACTTTATTATCGGCGATGGTGGCAGACACCAGAGAGGGTTGAGACGCGACCTTCACAGGCCATGATCAAATTCAAGCCATCTCAACCAAAGATAGTTCAAATAGCTGTAGTTAGAGCCTGTGATCGGAAGTCACAAGAACGTACCTAATCTACATGCTCGAACCAATTCTTCTCCTAGGTGCCAAAAGAAGCCACGGTGAATCAGAAAGGAAACAAGAACAAGAAAACAGTCTTGTACCACCATGTTCATACAAATTAAGGACATATACAACCGCAGAAGATAAGCCTGAATCAAGTGAAATCATGCACCGACCGACACGTATCGACACGTATATATATAAGACACAAACTATTATACCACGTCGAAACTTTCTAGCACGCTGGCAACGTCTTGAGGAGGAACTGGCTCAAAGGTGTCAAACGCCGTTTCAAACGACCCTCTGCCCTGTGTCATGGATCGTAGCGATGCCACGTATCCCGTTAGTGTACGTAGTGGGATACGCGCTCGTATACGTGTTGGACGCTGTTCAGCATTGGGAAGCTTTGATAGATGCATGGTGTGGTCCGTAGGCGCCCACATGGAGCGGGCTAGCTCGCCAAAGTGACCCGAATCGGTAACATTACCCTCATCATCCTCACCAATACCCTCAATATGGCCCCGTCGATTACTTCCAATGTCTGTAACTACCACACCAACGTCATGCTCGGGAACCTTGATAGTCACTCGCATGACGGGCTCCAGGAGCGTGAATGAGGAGTCAGGAAGCTCCGATATGGCACGCTGCATAGCTTCTCTCACGATTACCGAGAGTTGAGGAGCCTGTTCAACATCAGCGGGAATGTGAACCCGCACATCCACCGCTATGTCGTGCATAGCCAACCGCGCAAGTCGACCCTGTGAGAGTACAGGCTTTACACCAACCATAGTAAGCTCACGAACTTGCTGTTCTGTCAAAGTAGGGTGACTATGGAATGATGTGAGAAGCCAATTTTCATCACCCAAGTTAGTAGCACCGACGGGGGGAGAGCCTGCTGCCCCGCGAATTTCGCAACTGACCTTAATCTGTCCGGTTCCAGTATCTACAGCCACATGGGACTGACACGGAACAGAAATAGTCTCTTTATAGGTTATCATCGCAGGCCCTACATCAACGTTGGCACCAAGGTCGCCAATAAGCCTGTCACGAGCCACTTCTAGATGGAGTTCCCCAAGCCCAGAAAGAAGCCACTGGCCCGCATCCTCATCAAACTTAAGTTGTAAACTTGGATCTTCCCTTAACAAAATATCCAATGCTGCCTTCATAGCTCTCTGGTCAGCTACCCTTCGGGGACTAATTCGAGCTACGAACACAGGCGGAGGCACTTCTATGGGCATCAGTCTGAGGCAGCGTACTGCTGCAGGTAGCCTGGATATCCCTGAAGGTATTTTTAGATGTGCCACTAGCGTATCACCAGTTCTCACACTCCGAGTCCCCACTAGAACACCAATGGATCCCGGACCCAACTCAGCCACATCTTGAGGGGCATCAGCTTGCATACGCAGTAATCGGGGAATTTTCTCTTGCTCACCTGAGGTCGTATTCAAAATGGTAGCTCCTTTCTTCAACGTTCCATCGTAGACGCGTACAAATACCAGAGTTCCAAGCATTGGATCATGGCGGACCTTGAATGCCAGTGCCGAAACTGCTGACACTACCTCCCCAGAAGGTCGAGGATCAGGCAATATATCCACAATCGCATCAAGAAGTGGCTGCACACCAATATTTCGGAAGCTAGCACCACATAGAACTGGAGTAACCTGGCCCGCTCGTGTCGCTGTAGTGATTGCATTGCGCAAGGTATCAGCCTTCACCTCCCCATTATCAACATACTCAGTAACGACATCCTCGGATATATCCGCCATAGTTTCGACCAGGGCCGTCCAAGCAGCCTCGGTTTCCTCTGGAGCCGGCGTCACATCAACATGCCGGCCATCAGATCCTTGCGGATATGCAATGCGAGTACGTGAAAGAACATCATACACTCCTCGAAACACGTCACCATCAAACCATGGTATATACAGTTGGGCCACAGGCGTACGCAATCGCGCTACAATCTCTCGGACGCAGCGGGTGTATCCTGCACCGGGACGATCCATTTTGTTAATATATGCAAGGACAGGAATATTACGCGCACGTGAACGCGCCCACACAGATTCTGTTAGTGCTTCTACACCCGCAACCCCATCGAGAATAGCGACAGCGCCATCAAGAACGCGGAGTGACCGGACTACCTCGAACGCAAAGTCGGCATGACCAGGAGTATCCACAAGGTTAATTTGGGCATCTCTCCATCCTAAAGATATGGCGGCAGACTGTATTGTAATTCCTCTTTCTCGTTCGGCCGGTAGAAAATCTGTGACGGTATCGCCAGAATCCACGTTGCCAAGTCGACGAGTTACTCCCGCATAATAGAGCATACGCTCAGTTGTGGTGGTTTTTCCCGCATCAATATGTGCTATTATACCGATATTACGCGTGGTCAACGTCCGTACAAAGCGGAGCGGGCGCATACAAAACGAAAGTGACCCACAATGATGTGCGTATGTATTTCGAATGCGTAATCTATATAATGCTTAATATACAAAGAGCGCAATATCAGAAGTGCATATATTATCAACTGCGTACTCGATAGGCCTTTACTCACGGTACGCGTCGAGAACCCAGTGACTCTAAGAGCGTTACCATGGACATCAAAAAGACATACCTGGACTTCCTCCAGAATGATGATGAAATGACGATGCCTGTAGCGGCTATCTCCGCTCTTGTAGCCCTGCTTGCAAAAGCTCAGCCTTCCACGAGTGCCGAGCTCATAGAAGTGCTACAGCAGGCGAGTCGGAGCCTCAAGCAGGGCTTTGCAAACTCGATCTCACTTAGTGCAGGTTGCGATCTCTTTCTGCGGTTTGTCCTACGCAATATCAATGAATACAAGGACTGGGACGCCTGTCGACGCAACCTGGTTGAGAATGGCCGGCTATTTGCCGAGCGCGCCAAGGAATCGCGATCGCGGATCGCCCGCCTAGGCTCAGAAATGCTAGTTCGGGATGACGATGTAATCCTTGTGCATGGACGCTCGCGTGTCGTGAATGCGCTGCTGGCGCTGGCCGCCCGCTCGCGTTCTGGGAGTGCCCGATTCCACGTCTATGTGACTGAAGCTCGGGTAGGCAACGAGGGAATTATCACTGCCCAGGTGCTTCGCAGTCATAATATCCCAGTCACGCTCATTCCGGATGTGGCGGTCGCATATGTGATTGATAAGTGTGATAAGGTGTTTTTGGGTGCCGAAGGAGTAGCCGAGTCTGGTGGCGTTATTAACCATATTGGCACATGTCAGGTGGCAATGCTGGCCCATGCTGCTCACAAACCTGTATATGTACTTGCAGAATCCCACAAATTCGTCCGACTATTCCCGTTAGGGCCCAGTGATCTCCCAGGGAACTCGACTATTGGGAAGGCCTGGGATAGCCAGAACCGGAATACTACCGCTTCAGAGTCAAATTCAGACTCTAAAACTATCGATAATGGCTATGCGAATGATGATCCGCGGTCCTGGCCACAGGTTGACTTCACCCCTCACCATTATATCACCGCACTCGTGACTGATCTCGGCGTCTTAACTCCTGCAGCTGTGTCAGAGGAACTAATCAAAATATGGTTCGACTAGGCTTCTATTAATCTACAGATTCTGACTCTAACTTAGAAACTTATTGAAAATATAAAGACCCTGCGGTCGCTGGAAGCTGGTAAGTGGTAGCCGCCACTTCATCGGGAAGGCCATCATCAAATTCAGGAGCTTCTTCAGTAGAAAGGTACTGGTATGACTCGAATTCTTCTTTGTTAGCCTGCTTCCAGAATTCTAGCACACCACTGAACTTGACAGTCTGGTCAGTGGATGACTTCACACTAAGTTGTACTGAACGTACCGGTGCAGGGTCAGAGCCCTTATCAGGCTGTGATTGTTGAGGGGGTGGTGCGCGGTCCAGAGCTGCGTCCTGCGCAGCAAAGTGGGGCCGCAACTGCCCGCAGCGCGACACCATGCTTAGCCGCAGAGAACCATCGGCACCAATCCGGCCTATTGCATATCGTCCTGCTGCAGGTTTTAGAATACCTTGATATGGCTGAGACTGCAAGTTTGCTGGAGTTCCGTCAGGATTGAGGCGGGACGCATCGAGATATTGAATGGGCAATGTCGTAGCCACCTGAGTCTCGACCACCTGGCTCCGAGGCTTGATCCGAAGCCCTGTAACAGGGGCAGGAGCTGTATTCGCAGTAGATTCTCCCCCTTCAGCCGGGGAATATCTTCGACGAGTAGGATACTGCAGAAGCACAAGGCCATCTCGTACGCCGCCATTGAGATACACAGGAGCCTCATTAACAATGGGATCATCTTCTAGAGCTACATCTTTGGGAGATGGAGGCAGAGCATCCAGCATCCCCTCATCCTGTGGCTCCTGCTTGACCTCAGGCATGTAAATTCAAGTAGAGCGACCTTTTAGGCGGGTGAAAAATTAGCTAAGCCAGTATCTGGGTGCCTTAAGTGAAAAATTATATAAGCGATCAATAAATTCGTTCGCCTTGAGCTGTTAGTGCGATATGGACGACGGGCTATTATTGAATTTTTCCACAGCGGAAACACCCGTAAAGGGGAAAAAGGCGAATTTAAAACCAAAGGGAAACTGGAGAGAGCGTAGGAGGATCCAGAAGCGAGAACGGGGCCCGACATCGAACACATTCGTATCCCCATCAAATCGAGGTTCAATTAGGTCTGGTGACCATGATGCATCTGTTGTGACTTCCAAAGTGCATGATATTGAACGTATTCATGGTAATGGAAATTCCAATGGCTCTAATGATTTCAATGGCTCTACTGGAGCATCGGGGCTATCTGATGATCATGGCTCTGGAATGATACCAGGGTCATCAAGAGTATATTCAGTACATGAAAGGGAACATGACTCCAATTTTAAGCGTGTAATTCCATCAACAGGAAAGAGGCGGATCCATGAAACCACCGAGCCACGAAAGCGACCTGGATTCCAAACTCGTGATGCTGCAGACCAAGACTCGGTAATGTCGTCATTGTTTACATCGAATCCTGAACGTAAAACACCGAAGGAAGCTCGATCTGAAAATGTAGCACCGGGAGAGGCTAGCAATGCGCCACTGGGTGATGCATCATGGACAGGACTTGGTGTGCCTGCCCCGTTATTGCGCTATCTGGAGGCGCGTAACATCGAACACCCGACCCGAATTCAACGTGCTGCGCTCCCACAACTTGCAGGACCGCATAATAATGATGCAATGATGGTAGCACAAACCGGTTCTGGTAAGACGTTGGCGTACTTATTGCCGATACTAAGCCGCCTTGTAGGGCAAACGCAACATCTAAGCCGTGAAAGTGGTATTTTCGCCGTGATTCTGGCCCCAACGCGCGAACTTGCGGCCCAAATCTGGACTCAGTGTGATAATATATGCCAAAAGAGCTGCCGATGGCTCGTTCCGGGTCTTGTAGTAGGCGGTGAGAAGAAAAAGAGTGAAAAGGCACGGTTAAGAAAAGGGGTGAACATTCTGATTGGCACTCCCGGTAGAATGGCTGACCATTTTGCTACTACCCAAGTGTTGGAGCTTCGCGAGGTGCGATGGGTGATTCTTGATGAAGGCGACCGTCTAGTTGAGCTAGGATTTGAGGAGACGTTGACTCGTATTATGGAACGTATTACATCCCAATCCAGACTTGAAGAATCTCCATACACAGAGTTACCTCACAACCGAGTGACCGTGCTGTGTTCGGCCACTATGAACGCAGCTACGGCTCGCCTCAAGACTCTTGCGCTTGACAAGCCAATTTGGGTGCGGGAAGTTGATACAGAATACGATGAATCCGGTAAAACAACTTATGAGAGAGATGAGGCTGAGGCAGCTCCGCAACAACTTGTTCAGCGAGTGGCAGTTATTCCTGCCAAGATTCGACTTGTGGCTTTAGCGGCGGCTTTGTTGGCTGGTGGGAATTCCGGTAAGCGTACGATTGTATTTATGAGCAGCGGAGACTCTGTGGAATTTCATGCTAAAGTGTTTACCCGAGAGACACCTCGTCTCGAAGTGTTTCGGCTACACGGGTCGCTCGACCAAGCAGAGCGCTCGGCTACATTGGCTCGGTTCACTGCTTCGACTGGAAAGGCTGTTCTACTGACTACGGACGTGGCAGCACGTGGTCTTGATGCTGTGGTGGACGAAGTAGTCGAATACGATCCTCCAACAACAATTGAGGATCATCTGCACCGCGTGGGTCGAACTGCTCGTGCAGGCCGTGCGGGCTCTGCATTACTGTTTCTATTGCCGAGTGAAGAAGCATACTTGTCCAAAATGCGTGAAATCCATGCTGGTGTGGACGTTGCTGGCTATGAGCCGCTGCTGGCGGCGGCATTCGGGTCAGTAGCGGGATCTGGAAGCACGAAGTGGCAGACAGAGGCAACAACTTGGCAATTAGGTGTAGAAAGATGGTTGCTGAATAGCAGCGAAGATCGGGAATCGGCACGCAAGGCCTGGCAGGCCTGGCTCCGGGCGTATACTACCCACCCTGCCAGTGAACGCGATATTTTCGATTTCCGATCCCTCCATCTTGGCCACTTGGCTAAGGCATTTGGGCTTCGGGAAGTTCCTTCTCGTTCAGGGTCATCATCTACTTCTACGAAGCCTAAGCGAATGACTCCCAAGGAGGCAATGTTAGATGCTGCGAGGCGTGCTATGGACTCACAGGAGTACAATATAATGTAGATAGACAGATAGATATTTCGGAATCCCTTTTGGTGTTTACCTCTAACCAAAACTGGACATATGCTTTTGTATTTGATAGGTTTACCACTATGTACACAGGCTAGGATTGCAATCAAGGCTATAATGCACAAGTACGCAGGTCCTCTTGTAGGAATACAGACGCAAAGAGAGCTGCACGTGTTTGACACAGCTTATCAGGTTCCTCGAGAGCTCTGGCTGCTAGCTCTGGCCAGCCCATTGGCGGATCGGCATCTGCTAGTGAAGGCCTGGGTCTAGAGGGTGATGCATCTAGGTCAGTTTTGAGTTGCGTTAAAAGTGGTTGCTGCAAATCAGAGGGTATTAATTGCGCACGCGTGCTCAGAAGGATCTCACACATAGCATGGCACACGATTAATAGCGAAGACTGTCGCTTGAGGGCAGCTTCTTCAACCAACTCTCGCAAATCGATCTCCTGAGCACATTCAGAAGGCATCTGTGCCATATTGTTCGGTACGGATGCTACTGAAGCGGCTGCTAATGCCGAGACTGCCGTCATGGGATTATCGGCTTCCAGAGCATGGCTCAGCAAAACCAGCGGTCTCCAATCTCCTGATCCACGGAGTCTGGCAATCACAAGAGGCATATGCCGAGCCACAACATCAGGCCAGTCATGATCCTCTGTCAAACAGTCGCGGAAGTACTCAAAGTACCGGCCCTCCATCTCCCGGCGGCCCCAGCACTCTGACAGGGACTCAAGACCCAGTGAGTCGGCAATGGGATCATCATCTGGCCATGCTTCTGCTTTTGGTGCTAAAATCTCGTACAACTCGAGTAAGCGAGCTGGAGATGCCCCCAGAAAATATCCGGCTACCAATTGCGGGACGAGGTCTGTAGAACTGGGTCGGTAAGTAGCTACGCTGCCTCTCAATAATTGCTCCAGACGGTCATATGATCTTCGTGAGTCAGAGTACCCAACTGAGGCAGGCGCACCAAGTCCAAGACCATCAATCACTGGGGTAGCTCTACTGAACACGCTCCCCATAGCGTTAGTGCACAACGACCCTTGTGCGTAGCAGTGACAGGCTGGTAGTTAAATTAATCGTGACGTAAGGGCATCAATAACAGCGACGCGTCGCGTTTGATTTCTCTGCCGTATGCAGCAGCGGTCTATTAGCGATTATTTCGGGGCTGGAAAACGGATACAGAAGCAATCGTCGAAATCAGCCACAGAATCGGATGTGAATTCTTCACTTGGGTCAACTTCAGGCACACACGATGAGACGGGTACTACAAACTACAAGCCGTCTCAATCAGATACTCCGGCAGCTGGGCCGACTGTCGAGAATAGGGAGACTTCTAAAAGACATAGAGATAGCCCTGAATCGGCCCCAAAGCGAACTAAGAGGCTAGATAGTGCCGATCGGGTTCAACCACTGGCAAGCTTTGCTTGCGGCAACCCAGCTGATCCTCAGTTTCTCGCTAGTGAGGAGCATCAGGAACGACATGAAGCATTTGCTCGTAGTGTTGGAGGTACTGGTAATCGCAAACGGACTCCCCATGCTAGGGTAGTGAAACCTTATGAGCAGCAGTATATTGAGCTCAAACGGCGTTATATGGATTCCATACTGATTGTACAGAATGGTTACAAGTATCAGATCTATGGTAATGACGCATATACAGCAGGGCGTGCATTAGGGAGATCTGCAATCGCCGGTTGGCGTGAGCTTGATGAGGGAGTGTGTCCTACAGACGCTCTGTACGACCGATTCGCTAGCGTAACCTTCCCTCTAGAATCTCTGTCTTTCAACGTTGAGAAGCTAGTGGCCCATGGATGCAAGGTGGCGGTAGCCAATCAAGTGGAAACTGCTGCGCTTCGGGGGTCTGCGCGTGGCCCCTTCGAACGCCAGGTTCAACATATCTATACAAAGGGCACACTGGTGGAAGAACTAACCTCAGCAAGCAGGGTATCAGGCCATGTTCTTGCCGTTTGTCAACGAGGAAAGCGGTTTGGTATTGTGGCGGCCCAAGTAGCCACGGGAGATGTGGTTTGCGATGAATTCGATGATTCTGCCGTGGCTATGGAACTCGAGACCCGACTTTTGCATATCCAACCATCGGAAGTTCTCATAGTTGGGTATCTTCCTGCTTCTGCTGCAAAACTAGTGGAGTCACTTCAGGCGACCCGGGTGGTATCGGTTCCAGAACCTGCAGAGTCTGCGATACAAATGGCTGTGGATGCATATCCTGAGGCATTAAAATGCTTAGGAAAAGATGCAACTGCATATATTTCTGCGTTTACAGCACTGGCAACATATTTACGCGAGTTTGATGTAGACCGTGTCTTGGCCCTGCCCAACAACATGCAATCATTTTCGCTGCGATCCCATATGTATTTGAGTGGTGATACTCTCAATAGCTTGGAAATATTTGCGAACCAGACTGATGGTCAGCTTAGGGGCTCATTGCTATGGGTAGTTGATGCCACAGTTACCCAGTTCGGCCATCGCCTGATGCGCAAATGGCTTGCAAAACCTTTGCTTGATCGTGGCATGATCCACGAGCGTGTGGAGGCAGTGAGTGAAATTATAGAGGCAAAATCTGATCTCTGGAATCGACTGCGCGACGTGATGAACCGCATGCCGGACCTAGAACGCTATGCTCTTCAGATCTACCATCGCCGCATCAACCCTCGACAGCTTTATTGGGCTGTGTATGCATTTCAGCAAGCAGCTACAGCAGTTACAGAGCCACAGATCCGTGCTGCTGGCCTGAAATCTCCTTTACTTCAGCAATTGTTACTTAAAATCACCCAGACTCGCGGCGTCGTGGAAGGTCTCATGGGACGGATCAATGTCGAAAAGGCACGTCAGGGCTGTGAGCCACGCGAGTTCTTCATTGAGAATATCGAGGATGAGGCACTAAGTCTCCTGGCAGACTATGAGCATGAAATTGGACGGTTGGACGGCGAGTTCAGAGCCCATGTGCGTGATCAGGCCGTGGAATTGGGCATTCCGCTACGGGAAGTATCCGTTCCTAATGAACATTTTGTACTTGGGTGTTCGAAACGGGATGCTACTCATATTCCAGCAGACTGGCGCCGGATCAATACTACCACATCTGAGGTTCGACTCCGGAGTCCCCGGGGGACTGCTCTACTAAAAGAGTACCAGCCGCTGATAGAGCGTAGGGCCGCTGCTGCCCAACATGCGTTTGACTTATTCGTTGCTGAAATTGCCGATAAGCATTTTGGGCCTTTACGAGATGCCGTAGCTACGCTGTCCCATGTAGATTGTCTGCTGGCACTGGCATCCACATCATCCAAGCATGGATGGATGTGTCCGGACATTGTAGACTTCAAATGTCTTGAAATAATTGATGGACGGCATCCAATGATCGAGGAATTAATGCTCGACTCATATATTCCAAACTCTACGCGCATGTACGAGTCAGAGTCGCGGACAATGATCGTGACAGGTCCGAATATGGGTGGCAAGAGCTCCTTCGTGCGTCAAGTTGCTTTGATTGTTATTTTAGCTCAAATTGGGTGTTACGTGCCAGCTGCTAAAGCCAGATTGTCACTGGTTGATGCGGTATATACGCGCATGGGAGCGTTTGACAATATGCTCCGGGGCGAATCCACGTTTATGGTAGAACTTCGTGAGTGCTCAGCAATTCTACAGCGGGCTACTTCGCGATCCCTGGTGTTATTGGATGAGATTGGCCGGGGCACGAGTACGCTAGATGGTGTAGCTATTGCGTATGCAGTCCTTCGCGCCATGATTGAGGACAATCGCTCCTTCACCTTGTTCATCACACACTACCCGCTACTTGCCAGCCTGGGCACTGCTAATGATGCCCCAGCACGTGAGGTGACCAACTGGAGCATGGATTGTGTCGAACAAGATGGACAGGTGACATTCTTATACAAATTGGTCGCCCGAGTTGCACACCAGTCCTACGGCGTAAATGTGGCACGCATGGCCGGTCTTCCTGCCGAGATTGTGACCGCTGCTGAACAGAAGGCTGCAGAGATGGAGCAACGACTGGTTGTGGCACGGTCGGCATTAGGATCTCTACTATTGCGCGCTTTGGCTGGAGATGGTGGGGCAACTACAGAGCTTGCGAATATAGTCGGGTCTCAATGAGATAATTTAATGTCAGTTTTCTGGCTCAGTATATATATCCATGTACATATTAGGAGTAATTTGACTCTTGAACATCGCCATTGATAGAAGCATCTTTTAAAAAGATACCGTGGCTTATTTGAGGTGTGGATTAGCTTCGGATCAAGGCCCCAAAATCACAAGAAACAACAGTAACAAAATGGAAACACCAGACTATTAGACACATTTCTATTAATTACATTAATTCTACGTTCGGAATGAGCGCGCTTTGCCTTTGCGTGGTGGCCCAGATGCACCCTTGGACTGAGAACCCGGCTGGTTGCGGAACTGTCGGTAGCTACGACTGGGGGATGGGGGTGCCTGTTGCAAAATGGGCTCTGCAGCCTCGAAGTCAAAGGCAGGCTCGTCCTTAACTACCCGATGGCGTTTAGGCTTCTGCTGTTCCGGTAACTGATCTGCACTGTCGACGATGTTAATGCGCTTACCCTTCTTTGAAATACGTTTGCGCTCCACTGGCTCGGGTGAACTCCGCGCAGAATCAGAGTTTGATTCAGATTCTGCTGGAACGGTCGCTTTTTCAGAGTCGTCTTCAGCCCCTTCAACCTCTTTAGCAACGCGCTGGACATCATCCATTTTCACAACACCAAGGAATACTGGGGTATCCTTTGCAATTATGGGCACATTCTCTCCGAATATATGAGGTGTATTAAGCCTTAAAGAACGTGCTGCGTCGATAGAGGCATATGAAAACACGTCCTCATGGCCATGGTCCCTTGGGACGCCCGACACATTCGCCTCATTCCTTATACTTTCAGCTTTCTTAGCTTCCTGAATTAGTGTGATGAGTGTGGCAGCAGCTTCCCTGACAAAAGGAGTAACATGATGTGACAAGCCCACTAACTGCGCAGGACCTGCCGGTTGCACCACGCACAAGTTGGCAAGGAAGTGATTGGGCATTATGTAGCGGGGACTCTCATCATTCTCACGAGCTTTGTTTTCTCTCCACTCATACACTTTCGCAAGTATTGCCTGCTCAGTCCTGCCTAGAAGACGGTGCTTAAGAGCTAACGGCAACCATGCAGGCTCTCGTAGATTGTAGCCGGGTTTCTCATACCGTAGAGCAGCTGTAACTCGGGATTCAGCTACTACTACTTCTAAAAGTCCTCGATCTTGGAGATCAGCACGTAGACGATCGTAGGTGTACAACAAAAAGTGGGTATCAGCCCTTGCATAGTCGACCAACTCTGGGGTGAGGGGCCGAACACGCCAATCAGCAAGCTGATACTGCTTATCAGCAGTATATTGGGCATACTTTTCCAAAAGATATGCTAGGGAGTGGCGTGGAAGCCCAAGTGCACGAGTGGCACTGTGGGTATCAAACAAACCAACGACATATACCCCCAGATCTCTCTGCAGCCATTGAATATCCATGCGGGCTCCATGCAACACCTTGATAATCTTGGGATTACAGAACACTTCGTTGAGGACCTGAAGCTCTGTACGAAGTGCCAGCGTGTCGACAAGCCAATCCTCGTCGCGGGTACTAATCTGCATCAGACACACCAGGCCAAGGTATGAGCGGTAATCGTGATGCTCGAGGTCCACCGCGATTTCCTGGGCCTTGCGAAGCTTTGATAACATCTTCTGGAGCTTTCGAGGCGTGTCTACCCATGTCAAAGGAGTGTCGCCAAATGGACGGGGTTCGGTAGCCTGAGCGGGCACATTCCAAAACGACTTTGGATACGGGGCTGCAGCAATTTCACGACGATATGGTTGATCATACCACTCATTCTCATGCTCTGAGTCTGGTGCTTGAACTGCCAGGGACTCAGCAAGCCCCAATACTGACGCATGAGGCTTTTGGGTAAGAAGTGGACGGAATGCTCCCAGAGTATTGTCAATGGGCGTATCAAACTTTTCCTGGGGCTTTTGAATACTTCGATCATGAGTAACAACCTTTGTAGATGGTTTAACCGCCATTTCATTCGCCTGGATTGTACGGGGATTAAGCGCGAGATCGATGCGGTCAATCAGCGCATCAAACGAATGTTCAACAGTAGTCCAACGGCTGATAAGATCATCCACAGACCGAATATCACTCTCGTGGGCTCCAGGAGCCACAGAAACAAGCCTATTTAAAAGATTCAGCAGGCGAGCCGATTGTGATTCGGACGACTCGGCTAGCCTTCGGTCCAACGAACGTAAAAACCCGACATCTAGGGCATTAACACTTGAAGCACTCCGAATCAGAGCCACCAGGCTTGTGAAAAGTGCACTGTGCTCAGTCGTGAGGTCCATGTAAGTCCCTAAAAAGCAGCTGCGTGCTAGTGAAGATTATTAAATGCCAGTATGAACTATGCACTAAATGTAATATGCACTTTGACCCTTACGCGCATTGTGTATGGAGGGCCGAGTCAGTCTACAATCATATTTAATGGCTCAATCGAAGTCTTCGAGCATGTACTCGCGGCGTGCGGCTGCAACAACATTTTCCATAATTTGATGCCGACGCTCAGCAACGCGTCGACCTGTTTCTGTGCGCATTGTCTGCTTAAGATGGAGTAGCTTGTCGAAGAAATGGCGGTATGCTGTATCTTCGGCTGGATCGGGATGGTACAATGGCCGATTCGCATGGCAAGAGTATGCTGCAACTCGAAATACCCCCATGGCACCAATGGCATCAAGCCGGTCGGCATCCTGAACACAATGGAATTCCGGCGATGTTTCATGCCATTCAGTCCAGTCACCACTAGCTCGAAGCTTCTTTTCCTTGGTTACTCCAACACTCTCGACAATCCGGATGACGGCATCACTCTGGCTAGAAGACACTCCATGACGCTCGAGCAGCTTCTGAAGCTCACCAACACGGCCTTGATCCGGGGACGTATAGTATTTGTGATCGACCAGATCATGGAATAAAGCACCCAGTTCTACAACTAGCTCATCACATTGGCGTCCGTATGGATGTGTAGCTGCCAAACGTAAGGCCATGCGTCGAACCCGGTTCACGTGATGAATATCATGGGAAGGATCGTACTCCGCCATTACTCGTTCTATAAACTTCTCAGCATCTGCGCGCAATGAAGAGGGCATTGTCGTAGTTGGAGGAGTCGACAATGGTGTAAATACCGACACATTGTTTACCATAGCACTGGTATCGCTCGAAGTGCTTTTGTGGTTATTAGGGGCATTATACCCGATTTCGCTCACATTTTCAGCAGCACATAAGTCCGTATGCATCTTATCGCTGCTTGGATTCTTATCCCCAGACTGTCCAGACGTTGCAATCATCGCCTGCGTCGGATGTGTATATCGTAGCCCGCTTACGTCACGGGAGGGCGGGTACGCGTTTAGAAGGTGGCACCGTCCACTATAAATAGTCGCGATTCATGCCGTCTTAACCAACTCACAAGGCGTTTGACATTATGAGAAAGGTCATCTATGCTTGAAGTAGCTGACCAGCAGTATGTTTCGAATGCTGGCGTGTGCCAACCTAATAGTAAGTGTTCGCCGGACGGACCACACCGAGTATAACATAGTCGTAGTTTGTGCCTCACCATATGCGCTTGAAGTAAGGCCATTTGTAGAGCAATTTCCGTATCACCATCAGTAGAGAAATCAGACCGCACAAATTGTACGTGAATGCTCGATTTATACACAAAATGCGTGATGAGTGGGGCTCTCACATCGGCAGGTCGTAGCCTTCCTTGGCACACAGCATCAGCGATTACCGGTAGAACAGTGTCTGAGCTGTGAAGACTTTCCAAGACACGCTGATGGATTCCTTGCATCTCGAAAAACGCGTTTTTATCTGGCGAAATCAACACCAAAGCCGTACCTGGGGCCAAGAAATTGATGTAGGCATAAAGAAAGCCGCTAGAATTGAAGCGTGGTAAACATATTGGCACCCAGTGCTCACCTTCTACAAAGGCTTGGGTGTTGAAAAGCATACTGAACACGAGGTGGAGATCCGGGGGATGGAGACTATGTTTGCGCGGTCTTACCACCCCTGCAAACTGCCCACAGCTCACCAGTAGACCATATAGTAGTGCAGGAGTGCGGGCTTCTAATAGGGACATATGAAGCTGGTCACGAATGGGCTTTTCCATAGCCATGCTTTCTAGAGCTCCCAACCAAGACCATGGGCGGGCACAAATAAAGTCGCGAACCAGCGCATCTAGAAACTTTTCTGTACCCGCAAGCATTGGCTGTAGATCTAGGTTTGCACGAGCTGCAAACGCACGTTCTAGTTGTGTTTGTGTCAATGTCGACAAGATCTGGGCATGGAGCAACTCGAGCTGGTGGCGCAGTTGATGCTCGGACCGGCCAAGTTTATCTATTGCCACCAGAATGAGCGGATTACGTGCCAAGAACACAAAAAGAGTACCTCCCTCGGCTTCAAAAGATCGCAGCTCTGACGCTTCATCAAAGCATGATACAATCGCTTGCAGTACACCCATATACCCAGTAACCGCTTGTTCAGAGCCTGTACTGTGATACACAGGTTTCCCTGAGTTGCTTAAAATCATATAATGGGTAGGTTCCGCTGTGAAGTCTTCGATTGGAGGCATATTCACCAGGACAACGACGAGATCATGGCAATCGGCATTCCCTACCAAAATGTGCTTAAATATATACTGACCGATGTGCGCCAATAGCGGTATAATGCATAATATATAATATCAGATGTGCGCATGATCCGCCCGCCCATATCGCCGCCCGCTATTCTTTGGAAAGCCCGTCAATGCGAGCTCGTTCTGGGGTCATGGAGAGGGTGAATCCATTGGATGTTGAGCGCCATGATATTAATGCAGGGTGAGGGGGCAGAAGCCGTGATTTGGTCACGCGTCCTTGTGAGGATGCCGCATCGTGTTCTTCCAAGTCGTCCTTGTTCTGGGATCTACCCGCGCGTTTCTTGAGGAGTTTATCCAGCGTATCCTGTTTTTCTTCCTCCAGTCTTCGCTGGCTGAGATTACGGCGTCTTCGAGCCAGCTCGGCGCGTTTGATCCGCTGCTCCTCCACAGAGAGGACCTTTTTACGAGACTTGGACCGGGTCCCGACATCCAGATCGCCTAGATCTGCCAGGTCCAGTTTATTACCAGCAAGTTTGGCCTTCTGTCGTTCGGTCATGCGCGAGGATTCGCCGTCGGCTTCTTCGGTCTCAGCAAGCTCTTCTTCGGCAGCCTCTTCAGCCTCCGCCTCATCCTCGGCTTCACTCTCTTCCTCAACCTCAGATTCATCGAGACCTTCCTCGTCTGAAGCCTCTTCGCCTTCAACTTCCTCTTCTTCCTCTTCACCTGCCTCGGCATCATCTTCCATCTCCTCATCCTCAGCGCCCTCTACGACTTCCTCCTCAGACTCTTCATTCTCAGCTGCTCCATCTTCAGCCTCCTCTTCAGCTTCCTCCTCAGCATCGTCTTCAGGGCCCTCTTCCTCTTCTTCTTCCTCCTCTTCATCCTCGTCGTCGTCATCGTCATCGCCAGACCCCCAGTCAGGCATATTACGCCGATGCCGGGGCGCAGGACCTTCATATTCAGACCCGTCATCGCCAGAGTCACTATCATTCACAGCCTGGCGCCTGGGCCGTGTGCCAACGTTCAGAACCACACGAGGGGGCATGATTTGAGATTGAATCGCTACGTTGGGCCTTGTGCATAATAGGTACTACGCCTATCGGTTACCCCACCTTGTCGATATGGATATCGTGTTCCCGGAATCGACGGGTCGCTTGCCTCAGCCAAGGCACTGGACAGTGCGACTCCGACATATTTTGGCTCTGGTGTATGCATTTGGGGGCACCAGTGCACTTGTGGCGCTGCTTTCCAAGTTCGTGATCAGCCCTCTTGTGGAGCAGCTCACGTTTGATCGCCGCTTATTTGCTGATGCTATGCGAGTCCAACTCGCCTCACTGAACTCCACAATTTCGCGACAACTCTCTCGAGTGCCCCCAGTTGAGTATATGGACCGGGGCCTCGTGGATGTTCAGGTTCAATCATCGCCAGAGGCTCTGCGGCCATCATGGAAGGCATCGGTGGCAACTCCAGCCTGGGATGTTGAAAAGCTGCGAGCATTTGAGCTAGATGTTAGCCAATTGTATGGTGGTGGTATCAATGTGAGCAATGAAAGTATGCTTGTTAGCCAGTGTGAGGAGATCGATCGCCAGATGCGTCAACGCTTCCACAGCAGTACGGGAAGCTCATATGCGGAGTTTAAGAAGGTCATAAGGTCGGTTAAAGGTACTTTGCTATCATACTAACCAACCAACTAACTAATTAAATAACTCCATGCATATACATTGTATTAGAAGATCCGGTCCGCGGCATCAGGGGCTCTGCGGATCGAAGGGCGGCGCTTATGTCGGCGAGATGCGGGAATTACGCCTAGTCGTTCGGCACGATGTTCCCATCGACGCTCGATTTTTGATTCTTCATTAGCATTGGGACGCCATTTTGAACGGAGAATCCTTCTCACGGCCTCAGGACTGATGCGGAACTGCTCGGCCAGAATGTCAGCGGACACTAGCGGTTGGGCACGTTTAGCTGCGCGAAGTGCCTCCATTTCGGCTCTATTAAGTTTCCTCAAAGGATCCCAGCCTTTTGGGAACTTCTCTCGTAGCGCAAACATCTGCCGCTTCCACTGAGGCAGTGACTTGAGCGTGCGCCAGTTCTTTGGCACGTTAATAGGCGCCTCAGACTCATTCCTCTGCTCAGCAGGATTTTCACGGACAATCTCAATTCCTGGGGGTGGTGTAAGCTTCCACTGGCCTTTGGTAATATAAGGAACTGTCCGCGATGCGAATTGGCGCACCCATGCCCGCATTAGGGGCGGCGAAGATGATATAGGAAATTTCACCGGTTGTAATGAGCGGTTTCGATGATACACGTAACCCATAACTGGAGATAGTAGAGCTGTCATTACGCACAAATCAGCACACGCATAATGGACCTCGCGTGGGTGGTTACCCATTACATAAACAGGTGCCTTTTGCGCACATAGTGTTTTGACTTGACATCTGGCGCAGTCAACAGCTAGAATGAACTTGATATCCCGATTCTTAGGCCGCCCATCTACGCGTGAACTAGCAATTATTGCCCCTGGCGAATTGTATATAGTCAGGCGTGAGGGCTCACCTCGTGGCAGACGAGAATACATATTTCGTGATGCTGAGCTGATGGTTGTGGCCACTAGTATGGAGAATTGCTATCAAATGATAGTACGCAAGCTTATGGATGATACAGAATATGACTCTAGTGATGTGGATAGGAGTGCTGGAGATGAGTTCGGTGGGCTGGACGAGCGAGAATTCTTGATCGATGAGGAGCTTCAACTGGGTTACTACACTCTCAATGACAATGTGGTGGTGACTTGGCGCGATCTTAGTGGTGACCCAGGCGATCGTTATGAATTCATGTGTGCAGCTACAGTTACGAGTGAGGCATTGGACAAGTTCGACTCTGTGGCTACGTCTGGGATGTACTCTCGAAAGTACGGCCACCCACCACCCAAGGGCACGGATATGGAGGAATTCAATTTTGATGCACTCTACCGTCCCTCTCAGGCCCCTTCAGGGGCATCTACACCCGTTCGTGATGCGCAGCACAGGCCATCTCGCGCGGCTTCTGGAGGCTCCCCAGTTTCCCAGTCAGCTGGTGTGACGGGGAATGCCGAAACTGTGATACTGGGACAAGGTGAGGCCGCAAGTACTCGAGAACGTAAGGAACGATACCCTTTGAGTGAAGGACGCATCATGGCGAAAGGTACTTGCGACCTCTGCCTCTTTGACAGTAGCAGAGAGATCTTTGTGCCCCAAATTGAATCTGTTACTGCATGTATTTTGGATCAGACAAACTACAAGTACTGGCTAGAGGTCAGGGACGCTGATGGGGCGATCTTGGGAACACCCGTGGACTCGGAGCTCAATCCATATTCTTACCCTGAGAAACAAGCTGTGATTTTCAACTACGTATCCGCAACTAATGTGGTACTATCGTATCTCTTACGATTTGTGACTTCTGAGGTGCTGAGTACGTTTGAAGAGCATCTGGCCATAGCCCAGTGGGAGGGCGAGAACCGCAGGAGATGGGTTGAGGTACCTCAGGCGGATCAGAATTATATCACTGATGCATTCGCAAATATCTCCATGCGAAAGCCAGAGTCCGAGTCCGAGTCTGATTCCGAAGCTGATTCTGAGGCCGAGGCTCCTGAAGATGGCGACTACGATTATGATATGGTGGACAATGTAGCAATGTTTACAGATGCCACCACTGAAGGGCGACGACATGCCAATGTAAAGAACTCCGCTCTGGAAGTGGGACAGGCCCGAGACCGTACGTATGTTGTTCGTGGTAACCAGATCGGTGTGTTCAAGCATACTGACCGTTCGCTAGGATACCAGACCACGATTAACGATTTATCAACACCTGATGGCACCGAACTGGATCCAAACCGTGTGATGCTTCATGATGAAGACTCTGCGTTGGTGGTGCAAGGAGAGGACCCTAACCGACTGTACAAGCTGGACTTGGAGGTGGGTAAAGTCGTCGATGAGTGGGACATGGGCAAGAAGGAGGTTCAAGACTTTGCGCCTGTATCCAAATTTGCCCAAACTACCCATGAACAAACCCTATTTGGTGTAGGTGGCAAGTCGATGTTCCGAATCGACCCTCGCCTTAGTGGATCCAAGCTTGTAGCAGGTGAGTCCAAGGATTACAAGTCGCAGACTGGGTTCAGCGTGCTGGCCACAACCGAGTCAGGCTTTGTGGTTGTGGGTAGTAATACTGGTGATATCCGTCTCTACGATAAGCTGGGCAGAATTGCCAAGACCCATATTCCATCTCTAGGACAAGCGTTCCTTGGTATGGATGTCACTGCTGATGGCAGATTTGTGTTGGCTACATGTCGGGATTATTTGCTTCTGGTTGAAACAGTCACAGATGAGAATAATGGGTTCACCAAGAGCTGGGCAAAGGATAAGAAGCCACGACCGCGCAAACTGCAAATCCAACCCGAGAATGTGTTTTATATGCGACAGCAAACCGGAAAGCCAATTTCCTTCACCCCTGCACGCTTCAATACAGGTCCTGATGTTGCTGTTGAGTCTATAGTAACATCCACGGGCCCATATCTGGTAACATGGAACTTACGGGCGGTACTGCGTGGTGATAAGAACGCATACCTTGTCAAGCGCTATGCATCTGATGTGACCGCTGAGAACTTCAAATTTGGTACTGACAAACGAGTAATTGTGGCTTTGGAGAATGATGTGGAGATGGTATCCAAGGCAGCGCTGCGGAAACCTACCCAGTCTTCGCTAAGATCGTAATTTGACAGCTGCTAGTAATGAATTGATGGTAATTTGTAGGAGGCTATCTAAGAAGCCCTAATAATAAAGATCAATTGCTATTAGAATCAACAATGTAGACCCATACAAGTCTAAACATATTCTCTTTTCTTGAAAGGAGAATATAGTGGGATATGGTGGAATATAGCGGAATATATAGTAAACATATTCACTACCCAATATGAAATTATAAGCAAAGAACTAACCCCTGACTAGCAATAAATAGATGTAGACTACTAATACAAGTCAACTTCAGGCAGGGGCTTTATAGTATGTAGTAATTAGTGTTACATGTATGATAGATGACTTCATATAGATTTAGTTCCTCCTCGCTAAAAACGCAACTTGAAACAATCGAAATTGAAAGCGGTCAGTGTTTGATACTAATAACCAATGGAACACAAAATGGTCCCCATGATAATAGAAAACGCTACTACAATAAACATGTCGTATGTATTCTGGGAGGTTAAAATTGTTAAAAAAGGATCTTTTAATCGACACCATAACCAATGAAACCTGAAACCTGCACAGGTCCCCAGACCTCTCTAAACCATTAAATCGAGGCGTGTAAGGTGCAGGATATAGATTCTCCGTCATATATACAGAAACGACGATAATCAGCGTTTCCGAGGAAACACTTCATACCAAAGTTCTTCTTTAAACAATCTCCAGTAAGCCTGGCGACGCCTTTGGCGGACCAAGCGTTGCTGATCCCGCAGTTGCTGCAACGCATCAGCTGGTGTGCCCGTCATGAACGCTTCGCCATTAAGGCGCCGTACCAGTCGGTGAAAGGAAGGCGACGCCAAAAACTGCTTCACAAGCCACTGATGAATAGCCTGGCGCCACATGGAAATGATTTTTATAGAGGCAACGTTTGATTTGACTCTCCTGCGCCTCGAAATAGGAATTCACTTCCCCCAAAACGGCCCAAATCACTCCTCCTTGAGAGCCGAGTTGCGCGCTACAAAGTGGTAAACCGCAATTAAAGTGACCGCAGCTGAGCCCAGGACTATTACAACTTCAGACAGCGTGCTGTCGGCAATCATTTGCGGTGCTCCTCGACAGGGTTCAGTCTCAGGACACGTCTCAGCCGCTTACGTTACCTGCGGGTCCGGTACTCCGCATCAGTGGTCCGCTTACGTTACTAGACTATCAATCTTGCCCCGGAGGAACATACCAGGCCCCCGAGCTGCTCTGAGTTGGTCTGAACTGAGAAAAACAGGCTAGGCAGGACCCGGCACAATGGGGATTTTTTCCATGAAACCACCGCCAATCAAGTCGTCGAGTCCGCATGTGCGGCAGAGCTACAAGTACTCGTTGCCGGCGGACCGCTCGGCATTGGCACTTGCCCCGGATCACTGTCACTGTGTGAGTGACCAAGAGCTCGAGAATAGGTACAATTTATTGCGTGCTGAGGAGCACGCTCGTATGGATGGTAAATGTGGTCCAGAGTGGAGCTGTAATGTTGCCCATGACCCCGGAAATGCCGACCGCAATCGGTATAGCTCTATCATACCTTGGGACCATTCTCGTGTTAAGCTTCCGGTGGCTGATGATTCGCACAGTGACTACATCAATGCTTCATGGGTCCAGTTGGGTTCTCGCACCTATATTGCTGCGCAGGGTCCACTACCGTCAACTATGCATGATTTTTGGCAAATGGTGTATGCATATGGAGGCGAGCCAGCTGTAGTATTGATGTTGACTCCGTTATATGAACATTCGGTGGAGAAATGCGCAAAGTATTGGCCAGATACCAAGCAACACCCTGTAACGTTCAGTCCTGAGCGGGGGTTCACCTTTGGACTTGAGATCCATCTCGAAAGTACCAGGTCTGCTGAACACTATACCTACTCGTGCTTTTCACTGGTGCCATCTGACAAAAACCTGCCAACCCGCAAAGTCCATCATGTTTACTACCATACGTGGCTGGACTATTCCAAACCTAACGCCGACGCCGACTTGAGGGCTCTAATCCACTTTGTGGATAAGCTCCGCAATCCCGGAGCGCCTCCCATTGTTCACTGTTCGGCTGGAATTGGACGCACTGGGACGTTTATTGCAGTGGATGCCTTGATTTCCCGTATAGACCCTGACCTTGAGCCATGTACGGCTCCGGAGCATTCACCCGTGTGGCTAGGTGACCCCAGTGCGATGGCTTATAAGGAGACCCCATTCCATGGTGAAGTGGAATCACCACTTTCAGGACATGCTAGTTCAGTGAAACTCACACTTCGCTCGCATTTTGATATGTCGCGACCCACTTCGGTCACTGGCTCAGTGACACCTACATCACCGTCCTACAAGGGAACAGGCCCGACTTCACCATCTCCATCAACGACCAACTTTTCGGTTTATGTGAACAATAATCGCGTAATTGTGCCTGACAAGTTGGAACCAAGACAGAGTGCCCTTAGCAATGCAATTCGCCAGCAGCAGCAGCGGTCTAATCTATCAGTGAGCATTGAGACTGACAATGAAGGCCAGGAGCTTGCTGATGATAATGATCATGATGAATTTGTGGATGCAAAGGAGCCCGATTTGGAGGCTGAGTCCGCAGCGTCTTCCGCAGCAGTTCTTACAGAGCAAGCTGGTGACGCCAAGACTGGTCCTCCGACAGGAAAAGGTCAAAGTAAGAGCCATTCGCCTGAATCGCAGGCCGAATCTCAAACCGAATCTCAGACCGAATCTCAGACCGAAACCATTGATAATGGCGGAATTGAGGAATTCAAGTCGGTCGAAGAACCGAGCCACGCTCTCAAGCATGAGCACGAGCATGAACACGAGCTAGAAGAGCATGCGGAGACCCCCCCTAAATCTGGTGATGCCAAGAAAGGTCCAAGTATTCGACGCGTTCAAGCAAAGACCACGAATGTGAGCACTGAGGTGCTTCGAGAACGGCCCATAACTGTCGATGTGACTACGTGGTTTGACCCCGAGGATCCTGTAATGAGCGCACTACGCACTATGCGGAAACAACGGCCTAAAATGGTGCAGGGAAAACAACAGTTGGGCTATATCTATGATCAATTTGAGGTTTCCCAGCAACTGGCGCGCGCATATGGCCCTGATCATGGGTCCAACGGAGCCCATCCGATACACCGGAGATCAACAATGCCTAGTCTTCAAGACGGTAAATCACCAACAGCTTCCAAGACTGGGAGTCGGCGCCCGTCAAATAGCTCAACCCACAGTGCAAAGAGCACTAAGAGCACACATTCCAAGACAGCCAAAGTCTCCCACTTGTTCCGGAGCCATACGGTGACATCTTTCCTTTCGAGTTCGCGCAACCCGGCATCGAGCTCAAGATAGTCTTTAACATTATCTATTAATTTATTGATAGAATAGCTGATACTCGGAGCATAAGGAGCGACTTTAGATGGTCAACTTGATGGATGGGATCACAGCAAATATATATAGTAGAGATTCATAAGGAGAGTATGGAGATTATGGTGATTATATAGGAGCTGAGAATTTATAGGAAGGTTCCATAGAATGATTCTATGGGACTTTCCTTAGGGTTTGTTTACAGGGCCCATAGATATTGGAATCGTATATGATATGAAGCGGGAATTTATAGGAATCATTTTGCGATTTTATAGACAGTATTTTATGACCATAAAGTTAGTCTTAATGAATGGTTTAATAGGGTTGTTTAGTAGATAAGTATGATACAATAAAGGTTTAATATGGCCTTTTTATTTTTATAGGATAGGTCTGCTCTGACCTTAACTAGCTGCCTTGCAATAATTCCGCCTGGCGTGGCTAAAAATTAGGATTGTCGAGGGGATTCAACGGCAGTCAGAAAAATGATGCCTCGCAAGAATTTATTTAAAAGAAAAACAACAAAAATAAATTCAAGGCTATAGCAATGGCCACATTTAGTACCACTGCAATTAATAGAATATCCTCTACAAATGAATGTGGGACCTGCTAAATTAGGAAAGAGTAAACTTATCCTCGCCTCTCTACTCCCATTCCTTTATTCAAAAGAAAATAACATAACTAATATTCTTTAATTGACATAACACATGGATTCATAGATAGATAACAATATAGGAAAATTAATCCCGCTAGCGCTTAGCCCGAGCACATCTCGCAGGACTCCGGGTTGTTGATCGAGCACATCAACACCTTATCGCTGAAGATATCAATGTCTCCTTTTTTGATACCAACATCAGAAGCCATATCATCGACTGACCTCTCGCCAGAGTCGTTTTCAGTCTTCTTCGCTATTTCTTCCTTGACTGTCTCGCTGGTTGATGATGCCTTGTGAACATCTTCCTTAGGAGCCTGTTTCGCAGTCACAGTCTCGGTTTCTTTGACTGCTTCCTTAGGGGCAGGCTTGGGCTCAATTTTAGCCTCAGATTTGACCTCAGGCTTAGCTGCGTTCTCTGACTCGGACTCCGGCTCGGGAGTTGGCAGTTGCACCTCAGTTACTTTATTGCTGCGCTTAGTATTGCGCGATGAAGCCAGCTTGGCCAATCCTCCCGACACGATCTCGGCATCCTTTGGGTCAATCGAGGTCTGACGGATGTAGTGAGGGCGGTGCAGCTCCTGTTGGACGTGGTTGGTGTCAGCAGTGGCCAATGCCTGCTGATCAACCGTGAACTGAATCGGAGCCGATGCAGCCTGGGTGCGGAGGTAGTACATACCGGTCTTGAGACCCTTGGACCATCCATAGAAGTGCATGCTAGTGAGCTTGCCCATTGTAGGGCTCTGCATGTAGATATTAAGACTCTGAGACTGATCGATGAATGCAGCACGATCGGCGGCCATATCAATGATGGCTTTCTGGCTCAATTCCCATACTGTCTTGTAGAGCTGCTTGAGGTTATCAGGAATGGAAGGAATCGACTGGATAGATCCACCGTTAGCCACAATGCGGTTCTTCATATCGTCGTTCCACAGACCCATCTCTACCAGGTCTTTAAGAAGATATGGGTTCACAACCTGGAACTCACCAGCCAACACACGACGAGAATAGATGTTAGATGTATAGGGCTCGAAGCACTCGTTGTAACCAAGAATCTGCGATGTGGATGCTGTAGGCATGGGGGCCACCAGCAGCGAGTTGCGCAAACCATGCACACTCATTGCCTCCTTAAGAGTGTCCCAGTCCCACAGATCACTGGGGGTCACACCCCACAGATCGAACTGTAGCTCGCCCTTCGAGGCAGGGGAGCCTTCGTATGACTGATAAGGGCCGAACTCAGCCGCCAGTTCAATGCTGGACTCGACAGCAGCGTGGTAGATAGTCTCGAAGATCTGGACGTTAAGCTCTCTCGCCTCAGGGCTATCGAACGGAAGCCGAAGCTTGAAGAAAGTATCGGCAAGGCCCTGAACTCCGAGTGCAATAGGACGGTGGCGCATATTAGAATTGCGAGCCTCAGGAATCGGGTAATAATTCCGATCAATAATGCGGTTGAGGTTCTTTGTGATCACTTTGACGACATCATGCAGATGGCGGAAGTTGTACAGGACACCGTCTCCACGCTGCTCTACAAATGCAGGCAGAGCCACTGATGCCAGGTTGCACACCGCTACCTCATCGGGACTGGAATATTCCACAATCTCACAGCACAAGTTAGACGACTTGATGGTGCCCAAGTTCTTCTGGTTCGACTTGCGGTTGCACGCATCCTTGTACAACATGAATGGGTTACCAGTCTCGGTCTGGGCGTCTAGGATCGCATACCAAAGCTTCTGAGCCTTGATGGTGCGGCGTCCTTTGCCCATTCTCTCGTATTTGGTGTAAAGCGCCTCGAACTCATCACCATAAACGTCAGCCAGCCCGGGGCATTCGTTGGGGCACATGAGAGTCCAGTCCTCATTGTTCTTGACGCGCTTCATGAACAGATCCGAGATCCACAGTGCCAGGAACAGGTCGCGCGCACGCACCTCTTCCTTACCATGGTTCTTGCGCAGGTCGATGAAGTCGAACACATCGTCGTGCCACGGCTCCAGGTAAATGGCGAATGCTCCTGGGCGCTTGTTGCCACCCTGATCCACATAACGTGCGGTGTTGTTAAACACTCGCAACATGGGTAAGATGCCGTTAGATGTCCCGTTAGTGCCCGCAATGTAACTACCGGTAGCACGAATATTATGGACGTTGAGGCCAATACCACCGGCACTCTTAGAGATCAGAGCACACTTCTTGAGAGTATCATAGATGCCTTCAATGCTATCATCCTGCATCTGGATCAAGAAGCACGACGACATCTGTGGCTGGGGAGTGCCGGCATTGTAGAGCGTCGGACTACCATGCGTGAAGTACTTGTGGCTCATTAGCTCGTAGGTCTCGAGCACTTTCTCGATATCATTGCCGTGGATGCCAATAGCCACGCGCATAATCATGTGTTGAGGACGCTCATGCACCTTACCGTTGAGCTTGAGCAGGTAGGATCGCTCCAGGGTCTTGAATCCGAAGAAGTTATAGCGGTAGTCACGATCATAGACAATGGCCGAATTAAGCTCCTCAGCATGAGCTTTGACAATATCGTAAACTTCCTTTGAAATCATTGGCGAGTGGCGATTATTGCGCGGGTTCACATACTCGTACAAATCGGTTGCAACCTGAGAGAACACCTTCTTGGTCTGTTTGTGCAAATTGGACACCGCAATGCGAGCAGCCAAAATGGCATAGTCTGGGTGAACAGTGGTCATGTATGCAGCAGTTTCAGCAGCGAGATTGTCGAGTTCCACGGTGGTAACACCGTGATACACGCCGGAAATGACGCGTTGAGTGATCTTGACAGCATCGACGTGCTGGGGATCGAGGCCATAACACAGCCGGGACACCCGTGCCGTGATCTTATCGAACTGTACCTTCTCTTGCCGACCGTCACGCTTGTACACGAACATACTGAACACTGAGTTGAATGTTTGTGAATGGAAGGTCGGTGAAAGAAGATGAGAAACGCGTCGCGTCCGAATTTATATAATAATTACGCCGGTACCAAGCCCAAGCCCTGACACCCAACGCCTGGAATGCGAGCCATCTAATTCGATACTATTCTCTGAGATACATAGGGGAGTACTAATTTCAATATATATTCAGACCAACCGCCCATTTGAGCCCGGAATCCACCTGGTTCCGGTGGCGCTACGCGTCGCGTCGGCAAGCCGTATATGCAGCTAAATCAGGTGATGGCCTGGATGACTAACACACGGCTGAGATGTGCGTAGGCGGGTTGCGGTAAACAATTGCGGCTACCCGATTTTCATAGGGGGTGCGGCGACAAACTGTTACTTGAAGCAATGGATCCTAAACCGGAAACTATTGGCATGCCTCTTACCGCCACCTGTATCATCACCGAGAGTGGGATGTGGCTATGATGGAGAACAAGAGCCACTTGAGGGTGACAAACCGCGGAATTTATGAAGTGCGTACGGTTAGTATATTGATAACGGGGGTTGTGCATAGGACATAAGAACCGAGCCGCGATTTCACGGCCGGATGTCAATCAAATTGGCTCGGACTATTAGATTAATCTGTTTAGAGCGATATCCGTACATTTTCTACAGCAGTAGCGGTCGACAGCCGTCGAAAGCCTGGGCAGGGTAAAAGTGCGTATGTAATACTGCAGCATGAGCGTAAGCAGGCTTATAAAGCCTCTTATAAACTACGCTTGCCCCCTCCCTCTCTCATCCTCTGCTACGCACACCCCACCCACACGCGTAAACCACACCCGTGCCCCGGCCCGCCGGTCCAAATCCCAAAAAATCATTTCCGACCCTTTTGAGCCATATTTACGCAAACCTGCAAACAGCATGTCTGCAGAGGGTCCTGATACCAAGCCTATTGACGATGCGCCCAAGAGCTTCCAGGTCCAGCATCTGCGGGATCTGCTGCCTCAGACGCCAGTCCCGCCCACCAGTGAGCAGGAGCAGGAAATTAAGCAGAAGAAGCCGAGTCGGCCCCCGCAGTTGTTCTCGGTGGGCGAGAACCTATTAATGGCACGGTTGCTATTTGTGGCCCGCCATTATTTCCAGCTGGGGGTTACTTCGGTGATTCCCATTCTGACTGAGGCATTCACTGAATATGGGTGGTTCGACCAACACAACACCACCACCAATGCTGACGCAAAGAAGCGCAGCCAGAAGGTGAATAACCGCGTCAGTCGCATCAATGAGTTGGGCTCGGATGTGTTGATGAGTTGGCTCCAATTTGACTATCCGGATGGTCTGGCTAAAAAGGCGATGCTGCAGGACATTGAGGACTTTAGTCTGGAGAAGTTCCAGCATTATGGCCGCCAGAAACGAGGTACCGCTTCAGGAGTAGCGGTGCATGCGGGCAATACCGTTGAGCAGAAGTTGGCCGCTCTTCAAGCTGCTGCACCAGCTGCTGGCCCCGGTGCTGGTGCTGCAGCCGCAAGTCACGCCGACTCATTGTATGTCAAGCCCAAAGACTTTGGTGTAATGAGCGTGCGGCGGAGACTCAAGTTCACCGAGATTGAGAATAAGATGGTGCGCCACTGGCTTGTTAAGTATGGCCTCAACGGATGCATCGACCAACTGTTGCATAAGTACGGCCAGTACAACCTTATGGATGACAAGGATGCCACGCAGCGCGTCAAACACATTTTCCAGAAGCTGACGGCCGAAACAAGTGGTCAAATCACTGCCCATGGCGGCCAGGGTTCTTATGATGCCACTGCTCCTGATCGATGGTGTGCTGAGGAGATTCCTCCTGAGGAAACTGACAAGTTCGAGCGCAAGTTGCTGGAGCGAGCTCATGAGGCCCGAGGCATGGCTAATCAGCAGCACCAGATGTCGTCTGCATCTCGTGCCCCGCCTCAATATGATCCTAGTCTTGAGGGTCAACCGGTAGAAGCTGCGGGAGTTGGAGGTCCCCTTGAACATGAACAGTATCTCGTGAACTTGGGTGACGAGAAGAATGCTGCCACTGAGTTTGCTCGTGCTGCCATTGGCGGTGATGAGCCACGCGAGCCACAGGCAAAGAAGACCCGCGTTGCTTGATTCGTTGCTTGATTCGTTTCTTGGTTCGTCGCCTCCCATTGTTGTTTCCGCGCGTTTTATTTAATTTTTTTATTGCTATAACCACCTGATACCCCTTTAGAATGGTGGCAGGGCAGCCATTTCCTTTTGCATTGTATGTCCTCTCCTCCAGGGGTTCCTTGACTCCTAATTATCTTAAAATTCACGTCTAAATTTCCGAGTTGGTTTTCGGTAATTAAAAAAGGCGGGATTAAGTTAAAGATAATAATCCAAACCCATTTCGATGGAATATTTGAGGGTAGTCATTATTATGATCGGTAAATACAGGAGACAAAGGGAAAGCGGGTAGTGGCTTACTATAATGGATGTATGCGTAGTCCAAAGCTCAATGGGACTTTGTTCAAAGAGATCGGTAAAATAAATCACATTTAAATATCGGTTATAATAAAATATATACAATTCTGAATGTAATAGAAAACCGCAATACCCCAACAGGATACCGACAGGATACCGACAGGATACCGGTAGGGTCCCCGTTCTGATTCTGATATTGGCAGTGTTAAGCTTTGGGATGTCGTGCTACCCGCAATTATCGTCAACTGAACTCTATCCTAGCTAAAACAACATTTCACCGCCGAGAGAACCTTGGGATAGGTGGTTGCACCAGGATACACAGGATTGAGACAGTATATAAATGGGGAAACTAATTACTATTTATTAACTGGTTAACACACTCAACAGTCAATCTCGATGTGGTCAAAGACATCTTGGTGGGTGATGAGCCTAACAGCATCCGTTGTCATAGCATCCGAGTCCGGATATCTCAATGAGTTATCAAGTGAGTTTGTGAAAACAGCTATTCAAATTCGCAAAGCTGGTGTGCCCGAGGCAACTGCTTCTTCGATTGCAGAGCGGATCGTCGATGGTGGTCTGACATCTCCTCAGGTATCAATGCTTGCCAACGAGCTGGTACGTTACCTGAATCCCAACATGGAGCCCGAAAAGATGGAAAAGCTTGTCAACCAGGCCTCGGACTACTATGACCAGATTCATACTAGCCAGAATGTCGACAATTACTTTGCATATGTCGCCGCTCATGCGTCCCAATTTGACTTGTCGAAACTCGAGCCTACAGCCATTGGAAAGCAGTTGCAAGGAGCTGGAAAGGAAGACCGGGCAGTTCAGCAAAAGAGAGCAGGACCACCACCTCCCCCGCCGGGTCCTGGACAGCCGGGACCAGGTGGAAGAAACCCCCCACCCCCGACAGGTCCACCGGGCCCGGGTCCGCAGGATCCTGGTAGGAACCCACCACCACCTCCTCAGGCACCAGGGAGACAGCCACCCGGAGGCCCCCCAGGACCGAATCCTCCACGACCAGGTTCTAGGCAGAATGCAAGGGAAGCAGCACCACCACCACCAGGATTCGGACAAGGTCAGCCTGGACAAGGTCAGTATGGCCAAGGACAGTTTGGACAAGGGCCATATGGCCCAGGCCAGTATGGAGGTGGGCCTCCTGGAGGGGGGCCACCTGGAGAAGGACCACCCGGAGGCCCCCCCCCTGGATGGGGACCTCCAGGTCAGAATGCTCCACGACCCGGTTCTGGGCCACGTGTTGTAAGGGAAGCAGCACCACCACCACCAGGATTCGGACAAGGGCAATATGGACAAGGCCAGTATGGAGGAGGGCCTCCTGGGGGACCACCTGGAGGTGGGCCACCTAGAGGAGGCCCTCCCGGTGGAGGCCCATATGGAGGTGGTCCACCTGGTGGAGGTCCACCTGGAGGAGGGCCTCCGGGACAAGGGCCGCCTGGATACCCCCCGCCTGGTCCACCTGGTCGGCCTGGTCCTAGAGATGACGCCGCATCACAGTCTGCAGAGTGACTGTAACCGCCAATAAACACGACCTCTCAGAACAAATATTATATATACAAAGTAAAGGAGCCAATTATAGCTGTAGCTCAATATAGGATTCAATCCACGACCTGGCCAATGTCACGGACGCCATTCTCACAGTTGGGCCTATTCTAATTCAGACCCAAATTGAGATAGCTAGTCGCTGGTAATTATATCGACACAATTAAGATACATCGATATTACAATAAATGTACTGGGTTCATAAATGAATTGACAGTACAAAATATGCCAACGATACGGGTTCTATCCAACCAAATCAGCATACACGGAATGTATCTAACTATTCAAGGCCAGTAGTGTGGTGAATAAATAAATATACGACATAGGTTGATTAACCACCTGTCGCATCCGGGGGTCGTGCCTCTTCGCGTACTTCGACTACTTCACGGCTGAACAGCTGCCGGATATCGTCTGGCACCTCGGGGAGATCGACGGGTTTGGAGGCTTTCGCAGAGGCTGCACGCTCACGATCAATGTAGTCGACCGTCTTTCTGAAGCGGTAAAAGAGTTGCTCAGCTCGCACTAGCACAGCATCCAGGTCGAGCGACATGCCCAAGTCGTTGATATATTTGAGCACTTCATCAAAGTGATGGAGCCGCCCCATGATAATTTCCTTATTCAGATCAAGAATCGCCAACGATACAAACAGGTGGAACTGGCTCGAAAGGTAGTCAGTCCATAACACCTCCCACAGCCGCAGAACATCGTCCCATGCAAATTCGCGCTTGTACCACACGAGTAGCATGCGGAAAAAGAAGAAAAAGTGCGTGGAATCAGCCTTTTCAAGGTGATCATAAAGCCGCGGAAGCATGAGCTGTGTCAAATGGTTGAGAGTTTGCAGTTGGTCGCGCATGCCACTCTGAGTGCGCACAAAGTTGCGTTCCATGCGCCTCATGAAAGCACAAAATGCTGTAAAGGCCAGCGTATCATCCTGTAATACAACATATAATGGACTCAGAAGGTCAGTCATGCCTTGAACGTAGCCAAGATTCACATTGTACTCGTTATAGGTTATCAGTAGATCCTTGAGCTGTTCAAGATGGGGGTTAGCACCAGAACTGGCAAATCTGCTTTCAGGATCAGGATGTGGCACATCAGACTGAGCAAATATACTCAATTGTCGATCGGTACGTAGAACATCTTTCTCAATACGTGCCTTCTGATCTTTCCAAAAATCGTCGGTATTTTGACGTGTTGTATCATCCCACCATCGACGTTTGAGGCGGTAGTACTCATTGCGGCGCTCACTAAGGATCGATGCTCGCTCTACAGCACTTGAGTTCCATGGGAATACCCCTAAAAGGTATAACCACGCCTGAGGCCTGGCAGGAGCTTCAAGGCCCCCATGAAACACGCGTTCCAAAACTTCTTGGGTAGTCACACAAAGGCGACCCTCAGTATCAAAGAATGACTGCCACTCATCTAGAGTCACAGGATTCCGGCGCAAGCCTCCAGGTGCGGCATTCACCAAAGAAAACTCGCCGCCAGCAGTATCTCCTGGGACGCTGAACTCGGTCTCGTCGGTCCAAACAACGTCGTATCGGTTGCGGGAACTCTGCTCAGCAATCCCCAAGGCCCACTCTGCAAGGAAGACGCGAGCAGAGTCGAAATCCTGGCTAAGTTGTTCAACTTCTGGAACGTTGAGCAGCGCTTTGACGGGGGCTGGCGTCCGATCCACCAGCCTCTGACCAGCCCGTCGGCTCATCCGCGTCACATTAGCCAGACGTTCGAGAAGACTCCATTTGACGTCATCCCATGCCGTCTTTTGCTTCGTGGTAGTCGTCTGTGATGGTGAAAAGGCAAGCTTGTCGACCGTGTCAGGATTGACTAGAAATACCCCCCGTTCTAACGTTGAAGGAACAATTTTGGTGAGGTTTTGCAAGGCATCTACAAAAAGGGCACCACCCCAGACCTTGTCTCCACCATGGAACGGGTCAAATTGAGCTGCACGACGCTTACGATCGGCCATCACACCCGCGCTCTCATTGTCATGGAAAAACAGCGCTGGAAGCGTTTGCTGAGAGCGCGTGAACAACAGAATCGAGCCCCACCACCAACCAAGCGATGGTTGGCGTGTTTGTAGTGAGTATATGTCGTCAATGGCAACACTAAACGCATGTGTAGCCCTAGCCGACGATGGAGGCCGAGTTACGTATACTGGAGTCGGTGAACCCACGGTAGAGTCATCAATTCCTCCATCCTCACGAAGATCCACCTTCACATACGAGTCATAATCATCTTTACTTTGGCGGATCAGGCTTTCGGGTACCCATGATACCAACACCTGGGAATCAGGGGCCCCAGCAGGCCTCACCAGGCTCAAGTACCCCGGAACATTATCCTTAGAAGACTTTGTGGGATGGGTGTATACTTTGGATTTACTCCACAGTAGCTGGACTTGGGCCATGCTAGTTCGCACGCCCTGAACAGGAGAAAATGGGTGTGGTATGAATACGTGTACTAAGCGCCATTCATAGGGCGCCGTACATTGTCATATTGCCGCGCCACCATATTTCCCAGTCACAGTTAACGGACATCAGATCAACTGAACCAAGAATCATATTCAATTGAGTCGATTCTTAACTACACTTGGCAAGCCGAGGAACTGCGGGGAAGTGTG